>JAEMWC010000470.1:140000-145000 GCA_016490735.1 Pachyseris speciosa
TTAGCTAACGTGTGATTAGTTCCAGCCATGTGATTTCCAAGCTCATGGTGCTGTTCAACAATAAGCTTCGTTACCCAATGTCCTCGGGGGAGGATAATGGGATATCGAACATCAAAAGGTAAAAATTCTGTGTAACGCAATCGTCCATCACAACGAATGATTCCATCTTCGTCCACTCTTGGAGTGAGTTTAACGGGCTTGCTTGACTTCGAGATTGGCTTTCCAGATGTCAGTGCGCGGTACTCCTCTGGGAATGATTATTTTTGTGCTTCTTTGATGATCACTCCTTCACTCTCTAATATTTCTTGTGGACTCACTTCGCCCTCTTTACGGAGTTGTGATGGTAACTGACAGTTTTGTACGAAGCAATGTATCTATGCGTGGATTCTGGTTAACCTGGTCCAACTAGAAAATCTCGTAGGATCTAGGCGCTAGTTTTTCTCTGTGGATTTAGTTGTCATCGAGGTGAGGACGATAGGAACTTCATTTCTGTTAGCAGATCTCTTCAACTCTTCATCCGCGGAGGAGTTGCTTTCCACTTTATTTCTTGGCCACAATTCTTCACTTTCTGTAAGAAAAGATGGTCCATGCCCCCAGAACGTATTCTCAGCGAGCTGTGTAGCGCTTGAACCTCTAGTGCACAAGTCTGCTGGGTTGAGGCTGGTTGGTACATATCGCCATTGTACTGGATCTGTCTGTGCTTGAATTTCGCCAACACGATTTGCAACGAAGAGTTTGAAACATCGTCCATTTCCTCTTATCCACCACAAAGTGTTTGCGCTGTCACTCCAAAAGATTGCCACTTGTAGAACTTTCGACACAGACTGAGCAAGTCTTAGTCCCATCACAGCGGCAGATAGTTCTAATCTCGGTATACTCATAGACGCTAATGGAGCAAGTTTGGTTTTGGAAGCAATAAACCTGGTTTCCACTACTCCATCTTGATGAGGCTGTGTGTGGAGTAAGATTTTTAGGGACCAGCAATTTTTACATCATTTTCATATTTAGTAATCGAGTTTTATATCATCATTTTTCGATTATTTAAATCGCATGATTTTATTCATAATTTTAAGTGATGTTCTATTTTTAACTTGTAATTAGTTGATTAAATCAGGGCCACAAGTTTATTAGCCTGTGGCTATTACGTATACGTGCTACCCTGGATAAATAAGTCTTTATGGGCATTTCTTGAATAGCAGACAGCACCAAATGCATCTTTCGAGGCATCTACGAACGTGTGGATGGTCATTTCAGATGGGCAGACAACGATGCACTTGTACTTTTCTCAAATCTTCTAGCTCACTAAACCACTGCTGCACTTGCTTTGTCAAATTTCTGTCAATTTCTTCGTCCCAGTCCAATCCACGAGTCCACATGACTTGTAACAGTACCTTGGCTCTGATGGTGAAGGGCGTTACCAGATCAAGACGATCAAACAGTGTGGCTACATTTTTCAACACATTTCTCTTTGTCAAAGGAAGATCAGTCGGGGGAGCTTTGGTCCTGAATGTAAACACATCAGCTTGAGCGATCCAAACAAGTCAAAGCGTCTTCGTTGAAGGGAGGTCTTCATGATTGAAGTCAACTTCGGTGAGACGATCTTCTTGGGGAACTTCTTTCAAGACGCTGGTAGAGTTGCTGAGCCATTTTCGGGCGTGCATACCGGCCTTCTCCTAGAGCTGTGATAATTGATGATATAAGTCAATTGCTTTCTGCTCATCGACGGTGGAATCCATCGAATCATCCATGTAGGTGGATTCATGGACTGTTTCTGCTGCAACTGGAAATTGGTTTTGGTGCCTTCGGGCATGCTCTTGAATTGCGTACTGAGCTTAAAAAGGTGCAGACTTTTTGCCAAAGACGACTCGTTCGAACTCGTAAACTTCAGGTTTTCTTCTTATGTCCAAGTTCCTCCACAGGAAACAGATGTATCGGCGATCCGGGGGGTGCGATTCGAATTCTTAAGTACATCTGGCTAATGTCGGCTACGAGGGCTATCGGGTTCCGTCTGAACCTGAGAAGAATGTCCACCAGATCTTTCTGAAGCTTTGGACCCGGCAAAATCTCGTCATTGAGGGAAAATACTTTGTGTTTAACAGAAGCGTCAAGCACAATTCGTGTTAAGGGTTGTCCGTCCCTCTGGGTGGAAGACTGGGAAATGAGGTAGAAGCCATCCAGGAACTTGTTCCATCTCGTTGTCTGGCAACTTTCGGATGTAACCTTGCTGAAGATATGACGTAATTGATGCCTGGTAGTCCTGTGCCATTTCTGGGTTCTTCAGTAACTTCATTTCGGTCTTTTCTAGACGTTTCAATGCCATGGTGTAATTGCCAGGAAGCACAGGTCTTTCATTCTTCCAGGGTACTTCAAGTTCTTATCTTCCGTCCACGAGTTTAAGAGAATTCTGAACTTGGCTGAGTGCTTTCTTCTCATCCGATGTTAAAATTTCTCGTTTGTCGACGTTTATACCAGAGTTCTCTACCTCCCAGTATTTCTTCAAACTTGTATTGATCTCGTCAAACACGTTTGGGCGCACGAAAAATGTGGACAGACAACTTGCCCTTTTGTGGTAAAATCCTTTGGAACCCCTTGGACTTCCGATGCAGGTCCATCCCAGTGGTCCAAGCCTTGCTACTGGTCCGTTAGGGTCTGGTCCTCTTAAGTCAACTGTTGAGCTGTGCAGAAATGAGTATTCTACTCCAATCAGAATGTCAACAATCGGATCTCTTGCAGGTTCAGGAAACTTAATGGATGACAGATACGACCACTGGTCCTTGTACAAGTTCCAGTTCGCGGCCTGATATCTTCCAGTAACGTTTCTGGGACACATGTAAACACTTAAGGATGTTGAGGTCTGACCATCAACGCTTTCAAGTGTGACCTCCACAGGCATGGTATCAAACGATTCCACCGTTTCGTTTAGCACTCTCACTGTCACCTTGTCATAGGCAGACTGAAGACCAAGGGCGTTGGCAATTTCTTCATTAAGGAACGTGCCTGTACTCGCATCATCGAGAACTGCATTTACTTTGACCTTCTTTCCATTTGCTTTGATCCAAACAGGGACAGTTCTTAAAGAAACCAACTCTGAGGAAGAGTGTTCTTGTAAAGTTGCTGTGTGAGTCCGCTGAATTGAGCTCTCCCCCTCCATGGGCGAGATAGTTGCGACACCTGCACCTTCCTGTGGAATGGTTGCCGTTCCTGTGCAATTTGGAATGTTTGGATGTTCTTCGACAGCAGGTAAACGTCTGGTTGAGCTGTTTGCTTCCGTGGAAGAATTCGGTGGATAGCGAAATGCGTGAAGCAAACGGTGATGATTTAACTTGCAACCATCAATACCACATTCTCTAAACCGACGACACGACGAACCTTTGTGGGTGTTAGAAAGGCACCGAAAACATAGAGCTTGATCCTTGGCTATCCTCCATCGATCATCAGTGTTCAGTGACTTGAATTTCTCTCACTTCCAGATTTCATGGCCACCAGTCTTGCAAAATCGACAGATAGCACGTCCTTTTGACTGGTCAGACTGTTTCGCCATTCCTAAATGCGTCTCAAACCTCCTCTTGTTTGGTTAAAGTCCTTTGATACGATAATCAGTTTCGTCCAAAATTCAATCTTTGAAGACTTCCAAAGTTTCAGGTTTGTGTCGCTCTCCTAGCCAGCGGTAATATCGAGACAGCATTTGCTCGGGAATTTTCTCTAACGACATGGTGTATAAACTTGAATTTGGCTGTAACTCGTTTAGCTTTCCTTGAGTTTGCAGCAAAACCACAATGTTCTCCAAAGCATCTGAGAACTTCTCTAAGTCCTCCACGTTGTCTGCATGCAACGGTTTCATGCTTCGAAGCTTCTCTATCTGATTTTGCACTTGACGTCCTTTGCAGCCTCATCTTTGCGGTTTCGTACGCTGTTTCAGAATAGTCCAGACCTTCAAGGGTATCAGCTGCCTTTCCCACCAAACACGATTCCAATCGCAGCATTTTGATTTCTGAAGACTCACATCCTTTGTCCACGCAGTTCGAAAATGCAGTCCAAAACCGATCAAACTTGGTTTTATCTCCGTTGAACTTTGGTGCGGTGACACGCTCCAAATGACTGCGAGTTCCAGTTTCCATCTTTCTTTCTGGAGATTCGGAGTAATGGAAACGTGAGGGGACTTCTTGAAGTCCGAGGTATGCGGGGGTCTGGGCACGAGTTTCGTCCGTCGTTCGCTCTGGAAATCTTTCAGCTCCAAGCACTCGACAACTTTGTTCGTAAAACCACTTTTGCAAATTTTCCGTTTCGAAACTATCCTTGTCCGAAGTAGGTTCTACTGCACGCTTTGCGGATTCTTTTAACTTGTCTCCGACATCTTGAAGAACCTTTCCAACACGCGACTGGTAAAGCCGGTTACAGACGAGCACGTTTTCCTTGACAAGTGTCATTGACAATTTTTATTTGCTCATATTTATGAACGACAAATTTTCTTTGACAAGTTTTGCCTTCACAAGTTTTATTTGCTGGTGTAAACGAACGAACAAGTTTTCTTTGGCAAGTATTCACTGTAGCCAGCAATTCAATTACATAGCGGACAACATTTTATTTGACAAGTTTTCCTTGTCGACCCGTACAGACGAGCAAGTTCTGCAATGTGTCAAGTTTTCTCTTGACAAGTGCACTTGTTCAAAAACTAGCATGCTAGTTTTTGAACAAGTGCACTTGTCAAGGAAAAACTTGACAATTTTTTCTTTACACACCAGCAAATAAAGTTGTCACGTGTCAAGGAAAACTTGCTCGTCTGTAACCGGCTTAAAGATCCATGTCAACTTCCACGTCATCAGCTTTTCGATGCTCCCCACGTGTTCGGTAAACTCCTCGCAGCTCTTTCATAATGCGGAATATTTTCTCTTTCGCCTTCACCAGTCTGTCTTACGCTTGCCGGATGGAAACCTTTTCGAAATCCGCCTCATATAACAAGTAATTGATTTGAGTGCAGAGCGCGTCCAATTCAGAGTCGG
>JAEMWC010000470.1:150000-177500 GCA_016490735.1 Pachyseris speciosa
ACTTTTTAACAAAGCTTAACTGGTAAACAACACCACGTAATTTAGTCTTTGCCATCTTCAATAAAAATAAAAGTCTTTCAATTACAAAAAAAAAAAAAAAAAAAAAATTCTTCTCCTCGCCCTATATATGGAAGGGGAAAAATGTCAAAGTTGGTCTTCCTGGCATGATTTTTTCCCAGTTTTTGTTTCTTTGGAGAAACTAACCGTCATCCATTGAATTACAATCATCATAAATTGTTTGATGAAGAGGTGTAACATTATCAGCTTTCTACAAATCAGTGTTAAAAATGAATTTCGATATGAATGATACCCATTGCCCCACTAACCCTGCAGGTGGAGGGGTCCAAGTGTCTGTACCGACTTTGACATTTATAGTTTCCTCTTTAAAATATTCAAACAAACTCCCAATGATTCACTATGATATTTCTTCGCTAACCTAGCTTGATGTTTACATGGCAACAAAATTATTATGGCCCTTACTGACGGCTCAGAACCTAAACGGGGCGTTATACCTGGATGTTAATGAAATAGGAAGTGATTTGATGAAGAATTAAAAAGGGAAAATAAGGCATGCACAGACACTCAAACAACCTACTACCTAACGAGGATGCACGCCAGGGTGGACTGTTTAGTGTTCGTCCATTAACTTTTAACCTCCAAATTTAATTTAATCACCTTAAAATCTTCATTTTTCTCACCTTCCCTTAAAATCAATCTCCCCACCCCCTATTAAACAATCTAAATAACGATCTAAAAATCACCTTACAATTCGGATATATTTATAGGGTTATACACTACATAACTATGATGGCTTTTTTGTATTGCATGAAATCTCGAGGAAATAATAAGGATAAAAGGTCAAAAAGTGACAAAAAGGTAGCATTCAGCTATATTGCCCCCTTAACAACTGGTCTAAAAATGGCATCTTTTTTGTTTCCGTGTGACTATTCATGCGCAGTAGCTAAGTTGCAGAGCTCTATTTGCTCGTTTGGAGTTGGTTCTCTTGACCCATAATATTTTAATTATTTACATTCAATTACTCTTTCTTACGAGTTTGCGAAGGCGAAATTCAAATTTCAGGGCTTGGTAACAATTATTCTCCCATCAAATCTACTGATAAACTGAATAGATCTTCACGAAGTCGGCACAGACTACCTCCTACGAACGTGAATCCTGTAAGGGGACTAGTTCATATGTGCTATACGCTCATAAATTCTCATTTGACTTTTCAGGGTAAACTGTATGAAGTATGTGAGACGAATATATGAAAATCATATATTTGAACTGCGGATTAATGAATGAATATGTGAATGATCATCGCAGTTATGAGCACTACAGCAGTAGTGAAAATAGAGCCCGAAAAAAAGTATTCAGGCTTGTACGGGAATCGAACCCACGACGTCTGCGATACCGGTGCTCAACTAAGATAACAAGCCAAAGGGGGACTTGTCATTTTGTTGGTTCGTAATATACCCGTCAGTGTGATAAATACGTGAGAACTGATATATGAACATTATATATCTGAACTGCGGATTAAAGAATTAATAGCGGAGCTCCGCGCGGAGCACCATAGATAAAAGAAAATATGGTAACCCATCTGTTCGAGAAAATGCAATATGAAAAGTCACATTTGAGATAACCTTTTTTGCGCATTTTGGCAGGAAATTAGGGGAAAAAATAACAAACTGAAGACAACAAGAGAACATAATTATGATCTTTTAGCATTATCGGGCATTGTTTTTTGAAAGCAGAAAATGCCAAAAGCTAGCGCGCTATACGCTTCATTTGAATTTTTTTTTTACAGATCTTCGTCCAAAGACTGTAAACAATGAAGTCTTGACGTTTAACTCGATTAATCTTGGTTTTTTTCGTTTGAACCGGTAAGAATCAGTGTTTCAATGTTAAAAGAAGTGGCTGTGTTGGCTGGCTTTTATAATTTTATCGTGGACGGCTCTGTGAAGGAGAAGCTCGTGTGGTCTCGCAAGCGCTATCTCCATTGTAACTGGATGATATTTTGCAACAGAGAATCTTTAATTGAAAAATCTTCCTCGATGGGCATGAAGAGGAACAGTAAAACTATCAAGCTACGTTAGAATTTTGTGTCTGCTTAGCCAAGGAAATGGCGTTATTATTCAGCTTGCGTTCCAAGTGATTGCTAACTCTCTATTCGCTATCAGGTTAGTATACATTTTTGTCTTTTCTTCGGACATTTACGTCAAATTTGCTTTGCAAATTTTCCAGTTTACTACGAGATATATTTGTTACTTATCTAATTCCCCCACCTTCTTCAAGAATCTTCGAAGAAACGTTACGCATCGTATTTTGTTTTCTTACTATATTTTGTTGTTTTGCGGTTTTGAACCGCGCTCAATTCTTATTGACTGCTTTAAACGATCAGGTGCGAACTCCTTTCTTTCTTTTCTGCAGACATTTAAGCTTATGAAAAAACTGCTTAGCAATCTTTTAAGCTTGATACAAGATTTGTTTGTTACTCGTCTAATTTCTCCACATTCTTCAAAAATCTTCGAAAAACATAAGCTTAAGTGCCTTTGCATCGTACTTTGTTTTCTTGGAATGTTTTGTTTTTGATTCGCTTTGAATTCCTTTACGTTTTCAGTTGAAAATAGTTTGGACTCAAAAATGTCTGTTTTCTGGTTTCAAACATTTGCTATCAAATAGTTCATCTGGATGGTAAAACTCTTCGTTTTTCCTGCTGCTACTCAATGTTTTGGACACAAAAAAAAGAATATTCGTGGAGCTCCGCTTTTAGGCCTAAATCTATATATTATGTGAATGATTATTGCAGTTATGGACACTACTTAAGCAGTAGTGGAAACAAAGCCTGAATATTTTTTTCCAGGATATATTTTCACTAGTGCTTAAGTAATATCCATAATTGGGATGATCATTCACAGATTCATATATGACATATTTGTTTTAACCTTCACTTCTCCATTCTCCTTGTAATACAAGAAATCCGCTGGGCCCTCGTTACTGTACTGCAGCTTGTACTTGGTCACCCACTGAGCGTGAGATCCGTAAGGCCAACTGGGGTTGTAATTTCTTCCTTGCGTTGCTATACCAGAGATTTTGGCTTGACCCAGATAAATCTGTAGCCATTGATTGGGATCATTTCTACCGGCTGACCAAGATCCTGAGATACTTGTGGTTTCTTTATAGTTCAGCCTTCCCTGGCGGGGTGGAGTGTGGTGGTCGAAAAGTGAAAATGATGTAGAAGCACTGATTTGTGAGTCTGCGATTCCACCGCTTTCCATACCGAGAGGAGAATCAAATACTAGAAATGAAAATAAACATGATTTTAGCTCAGATTTACAGGAAAGCAGTATTTGCGTGAGCGTCGTTATGTTGGTAACCCATAAGCCCTGCTCTCTAAGCAAACAAATGAGCAGACAATTATGGTGAAAGACACGGGGAGGGAAGTAATAATGGTCTTGGAGCTGATAGTTTGCCACGGTATTAAAGGGGTTCTGTCAAGGCAATTCTTGTCATAAGTTGTTCAAATCGTGAGGAAGTGCTATTACGCAATCGCCCGTCTAACATGAAGGAGCCGAGATTACTAATTATTTTATGGACGGAAAAGGAAGTGATATTATTTTTTGGTGATTTTACAGGATAACGAAAAGTAAGTTCAAGTTGCAATCCATTTTCTCCTCATCATCCGTTGCCATAGACAACCACAAATAATTTCAATGCACTTATTAAGTACTTCGAGGGACTGCAAAATGTTTAAGCGTTCCTCATTGCAAACACATGTTGGGTTTGAAAGACCCAAATTACGCGACAGTGACCCTATAAGAGAGGTAAGAATTCTCTCTTTTAGGAATCTATTATGTTTGGAATATTTTCATATGAGCCAAGTAGGGTGTATCGTTGCTCGTAAGAAGAGCATAAGGATAGCTGAACCACCTCTCCAGGCAAACTACTCACCAGACAACATACAAAAACCCGGAAAGCATGGCCTGGATGTTTGGTTGCCATGGTAGATTCTACGTATTCATGGAGAAAGGAAATGAATTGAAAATGGCCTGAATTACAGCGATATCGTTACTGCTTATATTAAGGGGCAAATTATGTCCAGGCTGACTTTGAAAACCCATAATGTTTTTTTTATTATTCTGAAGAGAAAAAGCGCAACATTTCTTGAATGTTTCTTTTTTTACTCTCTGGTACCAATTTGGTATGATATATGAATTGCCGTCGGCATGGCAAATGATTTGTCTGCCTATTTACAATTTACACAGCAATATATGTTGTTCCTTTATGTTTTTTTTTTAGGTTTTAATAGAAGTTTTAAAAGTCAAAAATGGCAAATCCAAGATGGCGGTCTCACTAGCTGAAATATGGCGTGGTTCTTTCCACCTGTTTGCCTGGAGTGTTATTTCTTTAGCTTAAAATGTCTTGACGTAACAAGAGGGACCCTTGTCTCCCCACCACACCAGGCTCACGAACGACAAAAAAAGCAACAAATAAACAAAAAACATAAACAAACAAACAAACAAAGAAAAGAAAAAAAAAACCGAAAGCAACAACTAACAATTTATATTAGGGTTCATTCTGATGGATTTGCTTTCACATTTGCTTTTCACCTCGTTGAAACCCAACTGTCATTGCTGAAAAACAAAATTAGTCTCGCAAAAAAAACTTGAACATTTTTATATGGAGAAATATGAATATGTCCTTAGTCCCTTAGGATATTTTGACATCGTTTATAAAGATATTGATTTCTTACACTTACCAGCGCTTGTTTCCCGTGCTAATGAAAAAGCAATGAACAGCAAATGGAATCATTTTTGCTGCAGAATAAAGAGGAAGAGGAGGGTCAATTGTTACCGCAAGCATTTAATTTTTTTTCTAGTGCGCAAGTTATTTTAGAGCGGTGTCGGTTGTAAGGCCAGACACGAAAATCAGCAGTTTCGAAATGACCTTAACTTTTCTATTGCTTCTGTTGGGTTTTTGAGCTTTTGTGCGACTTAATTCGTTTGGTAGTTTGTCAGCTAGGCAATTTGTTTGTTCGTTTCGTAATTTTGGTCCTTTATTAGGAAATAGCACCCCGTTGAAAGGAGCTGCGGCTACTGTATTATTTGTTTTCCTTTTGTGTCATTTAAAGAAAACAAGCACAGTTTTATAACGACGATCGATTCAGAGTAGTTTAAAAGCCGAAGTGTTTTCACAAGGTACTAGCGGAACAGCTCTGAGAAGCAAGGTAGACTGGTTGTCACTAATCTGTGGAATAGAAGATCTTGGAACAGTGGAACCTGCAGAACCTACAAAAAATAATTTATTTTTACCCAGCAAATCTTTACATTTCTTTATGATAATCAGCATGTTCACGAACATCATCAAAAAATTCGAATTCAAAAAGTAAAAAAGAAAAACAAAATATGCTGTTTTATATAGATATGTACGCTGGTGTGTAGTGAAAGTCAGATCACGTGACGAATACCACAAATAACTGTGAAACATCGTCATTTACTTTTAGTCACATGTAGCGCTATGGTGTCGCTCGGCCATTTTGCTACTGAGCATAGTTAACGATTATTAGACGAGTTTGAACAAAATATTGTGATTTGTCAGTGGTGAGCAGAAGCCGGTTATTCGGCTGAGGCAAATAATAGATCTGCGAGACGCTGGCAATCACGATATTTTGCGAAAAACGAGTTCTATAGCAGTTATATTATTCGATCACTGAGATTGTTTCTCATAATTATTTTCGGGAAGAGAGAAACGATCTGCCATTTTCATTGCACTTGAAGAGCGTGGACGCATGGACACAACCACGCATGAGCAGAATGTTATCTGCGGCAAAATCACAGTTGGACGGTAATACCAGGGCAGCTTTCGCTCGAAAAGGAATATCTTCACACGTGAAAAGATCACCTTTACCATGGCGAACAAAATACCCCCCCCCCCCTGCCCCCTTAAAGTGAAACTAAAGCGAAATGGTTTGGTATATCATTGGTGTTTATGTAATAGATGGAACATTACATGGTCGCTTGGAGATATGAAATTTCTCTTCTCCTGCGCTCACTCAAGAAATATTTCTCAACACGAGAAGAGAAATTATTTGGTATCTCCGAGCGGCATTGTAATATCTTAAGTAATCATTCATTCCAGAAAAAAAAGTTGGTCTTGTAATTTGCTCGATCTTTAGGCCGCAGCAACTTTTCGCTAAAACGAAACGCAGTGAACACGAGAAACTAGGTGCAAGCAAGAAATGAAACTCTCCGAATAGAGATCTAAAAAGCAATATCTATGCGAATTATGTTTTTATTAGCGATGATTGCTTCCAAAAGTTGTAGTAGGAAGTAATGTTTAGAGAAGTTATCAAATCACTCTTGGTTGGTTCCGCAAGTTCAGCGCGCTGTTGCGCGGTCGATCAAATTATTTACGAAACATTTGGTGTGACTCCAGAATTTAGATTAAAAAAAAAAAAAAAAAAAAAAGAGGTTGAAAATGAGAGAACAATTGGGCGAAACCTGAAGCTGGAAAGTTTTCAACAAAACCATTCTGCAATATCGTGAAGACCACAAAAGTCAGAAGTTCAAAGTTGAGACCTCAATGACCACTCCACGTCGACATGAACTGCTGATAGCAGATTAATGTAAGATGAGCACTCGAAGCGGTTGCAATAGCGGTAAAGTAAAGAACACACTAAATGCTCTGCTAAATCGTTTTTCGCTCTTTAACCGTTGTTCGAATTTTAGAAATTAATTAAAAATGCTTATACATCACTAACAACTATTTGACCACCGCCGTGATATAGAAAGTCATGAAAAAGGAAGATTCACTTAGCTAACCTTCAATTCAGCTTGAATTGTCCTCAAAAGATGCAGCTCGGTAGTCCACAGAACAGTTGACGACTTAACTTGAAAATTCAATACCTTGAACTTTAACCCAAATTTTCTCTGAAGTTTACATAAGTGGGTAAATGATAAATTATTCATCGAACTGCTTAACAAAATAACAGTTCTCAGCCCACGTAATCAAACCTCATAGCAATCGGTAGTTCTTTTTAATAAACTGAAAATTAGCATTTAGTAAAGAGATTCCCCACAGTTCTTTACGAATATCAGTTATTTGCTGCTTACTGACAAAAAGGAAAAACTAACAAGTTTGTGTTATATTTAAACACTGAACTGCATATTTTACAGAGGCAGTTTCTGAATCAAATATTTCGTTATACATATTGAATACAGTTTAAGGAAAGAGTGTTTACACAGCCGTTTTCACGAAAAAAAAACTATTTCTCGGAGAGCTCTGCAATTCTCAACTTACTTAAAGATCGTTACACAGTCTCTCGTATTTGCAGTTTAGGCCTTTGATTTATATATCCCCATAATATAAAACCTTTCGACCAGTTAATCGCGAATTAATAAGTTGTCACTGAGCTACTTAATAACTTTGTTTCCATGGTTCTCTTTTCGAAATTTAGAACGTGTTAAGAACTCTTATCGCCACATTTATACAACGAACTCTAAGCTAAAATATTGGCTATCTTCAATCTTTAATTTAAAAACAAAGTTTCTGTCAAGTTTACATAATTGCGTAAATAATAATTTATCGAGCTTAGCAACCGGAATTTTAAAATGAGAAACATTTATCAAGGAGTTCACCCACTTTTCTTAACGAGATAGTATCAGATGTTTGTTGCTACCTCTGAGAGAAATACAAAAGGACCAGATATGGTCATGAATAATTAGTGAACTGGTTATTTTACAGGATTGTTTTTGAACAGCAGAGTTGAACATACATATCTTAATAGATATTCCTTATACATATTCGAATGTTACGTTTTAAGAAATGGTGTTGAAATAGACCTTTTCATTTGAATAATCACATTCACGTAACCTCTTCTTGTTAAATAATAAGTAAAGCCTCTTTTATTGAAAAGTGCAATTGATGACCAATTATATATGAATGTGCGTACGATATTTTTCCATCTTGTCAATGGAAGCTTGAAGTTGTATTTGACATTGCTCACTTTTTTCAAGACATTGATTTGCGCAATCTATAAATGGTGCACTAATGAGGTTCCAACACTTTTTATAAAACACTAATGGACGGATCACCGTTGCCAGGCGATTTTTTGTTTTAGGAAATTATAGAGATCTTAATTACCTTCAGACGATGGTTTCTGTAGCTCTGATAGTGTTTCAATTCTGAAGTTACTTAAAATTCCTTAATACAGTCTCTCGCATTTGCTCTTTTGGTCTTGGGTGCAGTTTGAGTGCTGTATGTAGGAGCAAAACCAAACTGTACAGAAACAACCAAGATGCACCGGCTTCACATTTCACATACGCGCAAAGGTTGAATTTCTTGCTTCTCGTAATAAATCTTTCACTATGCAGAAATAGATATTTATGCGACATTTCACGCATGTATACATACCGTTTTTAGCACAGCTGTAAGCTTTAACGCCCAAAAAAATAAATAAATAAAATAATGATAATAATAATAATAATAATAACTAAATAAATTTCTAACTCAGGAGAAAGCACATTATCGAAACTGGATTTTTACTTGGTAAACCTAAGCGTTTGTCAAATGGAACGCGTTCTTCACCGATGGTCATTACCCATCGAAATTTCCGGAATTTTTTGGTAAATGGAAAACGCTCGAGAAATTATTTGGTATTTCTCCGCGCGGCCTTGCAACTAATCTTAAGTAATCATTCATTCCAGAAAAAAAAAAAGTTGGTCTTGGAATTTGCTAGCTAGTGTTTAGGCCGCTTAAACGTTTCTCTAAAACGAAAGGAAGTAAAAACGAGAAACTGGGTGCAAGCCAAGAAATGATAGTCTCCAAATAGAGATCTAAAAAGCAATATTTACGCGAATTATATTTTAGTGACGATTATTTCTTCTAAAAGCTGTAATTGGAAATTATGTTTACAGAAGTTACTCAATCACACTTGGTTGGTTCCGCAAATTGTCACGCGGTCAGTCAAATTATTTTCCAAACATTTGGTGTGACTCCAGCACTTAAGAGGTTGAAAATGAGAGAACAATTGGGCGAAACCTGAAGCTAAAGAATTTTGAACAAAACAATTCTGCAATATCGTGAAGACCACAAAAGTCAGAAGTTCCAAGTTGAAGCCACCACGTCCACTCCTCCTCGACATGGACTGCTGCTAGCAGCCAACAGGAATTAAGATGTGCACTCGAGGTGGCTGCATTACGGGTGAGGTAAAGAACAAGCTAAAAGCTCTGCTAAATCGTTTTTCATTCTTTAATCGTTGTTTGAATTTTAGAAATAGCAAATTTAAAATAAAAATGCTTATACATTACAAACAACTATTTGACCATCGCCGTTATATAGAAAGTCATGAAAAAGGAAGATTCACTTAGCTAACCTTCAATTCAGCTTAAATTGTCCTCAAAAGATGAAGCTCGTTAGTCCACAGAACAGTTGACTACTTAACTTGAAAATTCAATACCTTGAACTTTAACCCAAATTTTCTCTGAAGTTTACATAAGTGGGTAAATGATAAATTATTCATCGAACTGCTAAAGTAAATAACAGTTCTCAGCCCACGTAATCAAACCTCATAGCAATCGGTACTTTTTTTACTAAACTGAAAAGCATTTAGTAAAGAGATTGCCCCCAGTTCTTTACGAAAACTAACAAGTTTGTGTTTTATTTAAACACTGAACTAAATCAAATATTTCGTTATACGGATTGAGAGCATTTTAAAGAAGCCATGTTTATACAGCCGTTTTCATAAGAAAAATAGCATTCAAGTAACTTATTGTTAATTCAGTAACACGTAAAGCCTAATTTTTTGCGTGATCAATTTTCCATGAATGTGGGTGAGATCTTTTCTGTCTTGTCAATGTGAGTGATAACAGCTCGCTTTTTGATATTGGGTAGTTTTGCTCTTTTTTTGTTTCTATTGATTTTTCGTATTCTATAAATGTTGCACTTTTGAGCTTCCAACAGCTTTTACACAGAACTCAAAAGGACGAGCACTGTTGCCAGGTGATTTATTGTTTTTGCAAATTACAGATCTTACCTTCACACGATTGTTTCTATTTCTCAGAGAGCGCTGTAATTCTCAATTTACTTAAAACTCGTTACACAGACGTTTTGGCCTCTGATTTATGTATCCCATGATAGAAACCCTTTTTACCAGTTAATTTGGAATAAATAAGTTGTCACTGAGCTACTTATTATCAGCTTCCTAATAACTTACGTGGTTTCTCTTGTCGAAATTCAGAACGTGTTAAGAACTTTTATCGCCACATTTATACAACGAACTCTCAGCTAAAAAAAATAACTATATTCAGCCGTCTTTAATTTAAAAACAAAGTTTCTCTCAAGTTTACATTAATGGGTAAATACGAAATTATTTATCGAGCTTAGCATCCGGAATTTTTTAACAAAATGAAAAATATTTAACAAAGAGTTCACCCACTTTCTTCACGAGATAGTATCGGTTATTTATTGCTACCTAAGAGAAAAATACATATGGATCTCTAATGGTTATGCTTAAATAGCGAACTGGTTATATTACAGGATTGTTTTCGAACAGCAGAGGTGAACATAAATATCTTAATAGATATTTCCTTATACATATTCGAATGTTGCGTTTTAAGAAATGTTGTTGAAACAGCCGTTTTCATTTGAATAATGACATTCACTTAACCTCTTCTTGTTAAAGTGGAACGACTTCACCGACTTCAACCGGGGCCACCCGAGGATTTTTAACCAATGAAAAGATGATTCGTTAGCAAAGAATTTCGACTTGTAGTTTTCAAAGCCAATCAATGACAATCCCATTTTAACTTGTTATTTTTCCACTGTGGGAACAGACACGGCAGATTCAAAATTTCAGCAATAAATATGTTGAAGGGGTCGGCCATTTGATATTCCTCCTGTGTGCAGATTTTTAGTCAAAAAAAATGGATTTTGATTACCACAGCGGCCTTTTGTCGAACAAATTAGAATCTATAGTGAAATATGCCTAAGCGGTTGAAATCCAATTGAAAACAAAAATCGGCCCAACGCCTTTGTGGTTTGCGTAAGCCAGTCATTACAAAGTGACCGTTTGTATGTTTTTCATAGCTTCCTTTTTTGAGAAGCAGTTCAATGCGAGATTATGTCTGTGCAACTCAGAATCAATCAGGCTGGTGGAGATTTCGATAACGGCAGAGGTTTACCAAACTTCAAAATATAACTTTTTTCTCGGTGACATTTTGGATCTGTCGCATCTGTTCCCACCGCCAAGTTAAATTTAGGATTGAATTTCATTGGTTGTGAAAACCGAAAAGTCAAATTTCTTTCACAAGTGTTAACGAATCTGTCTCTGATTGGTTAAAAACCTCGGGTGGCCCCGGTTGAAGTCGTTGCACTGTAAATAACAAGTTAAGACTCTCTTATTTAAAAGTGCAATTGATGACCAATTTTGTATGAATGTGCGCACGATATTTTTTCATCTTGTCTGTGAGAGTGATGGAAGCTTGCCCGGATTTTTGCTCATTTTTATTTTTTTCAAAACATTGATTTGCGCAATCTATAAATGGTGCAACAGGAGCCTAATGAGGTCCCAACAACGTTTATAAAACGCTATTGGATGGATCACCGTTGATAGGTGATTACTTTGGTTTGGGAAATTATAGAGATTTTAACAATCTTCACACGATTGTTTCTGTATCTCTGAAGTGTTTCAATTCCGAAGTTATTTAAAATTCCTTAAAGTTCAAATGAACAGAAATTTCAAAGTTTTTTTCTGAAGTCAATTTTTATTGAATTTTGTAGCTTAAGTAAGAAATAAACATATTCTGGAGTTTCAGAGTGATCGGGTATTGTATCCCAGAGATATTGGAGGCTGAAAAGTGTTTCGTTTTGGCTTTCGTATTCGTAGAGCGGTCGGGTCAATTGTCGGGAATTTGTCGGAATTAACAGTCGTGACGTCACTGTTGGTGAGCTTAAAAATTGCGGGAACATTAAAAACTACAAGTGAGTCTTGAAATTACTGTCGTTTTCTTAGCGGAAAGCATTGTGTTTTGTGCTGCAATAAACTGCAGCAACAATTCCAAGTGTAAAGTAAGTATTTTCAAGTTTCCTCATGACCCAAAACTACGGAAGGAATGGCTCATAAGACTGAAGAGGGAATCGCTTGTGCAGACCATTTTACATTTCACACCACACAGCTTCAAACAAAATCTCGTGGCAAGGAGTTCGTTCGTTCCAGCTTTAAAGCCACGAGGACTGACTTGAAAGATGATGCCGTGCCAACTTTTTTCAAGAATAAAAACGTGGAATCCGAAACAAAAATTGGCTAGAAAAGAAGCAAAAACGACAACAATTCTAGCCCGCCGAATAACGGGACGACTTCAAGCGGCAATTCCTAATCTATTCGTTCAGCGTTTGCAAAACGCAGAAAGTTAGAAGTAGACATTTTCCATCTTGTTTTAAAGCTGGATGCAGAGTGATCCTTTTGCTCTGTCTCGTAATTCGATCTTGTATTAAGTTTGCTGGGATGAGAAGAGCTGAGACGTCCGTGCAAACCATTGACATCCTTATCAGTGGCGTACAAATCGAATTTACGTATGTACAGTAGCCGTAAATATATTTGGCCAGAGCCTGTTACTTCGCATCCTTTCGGCAAAGTAAGCGCTTGTTTACATTCGAGGAGGATGATCTTAGTGGTTGGCTTCCTATGCTAACCTAGAGGGGATTTTTACCTCACAGGAACAAGTTGTCTCAGATTTATAAGCCGAAAGCTATGCAATTGCTCCAAATTAATTTTGTCGCCTTAGTTTACGATATATCGGCAAGCAATACTTCAATTCAACTTGTTCAAAACTGGTAATGCGAGATAAAAGAACATCGCGAGTATTTTCAAAACAAAGCCGTTTTTGCATATCGGACGTGCTTAAAAGGAGGTGCTCTGTAATGTGATACTTAAGTTATAGTGCTAACATCGCAAACACTTCCATTGCAAGAAATGTAAACTGTTTTTTTTTTCTAAAGAAATTAAATAAACCTTCGTCCATCCATCCATTTTTGTGCACTGACATTTGTGGTCAGTTACCTCGAGCGTTTCCGTCGCTAGTGTTTGACAATTTACGCTATTGCATAATCAAGTGAATCAGCTTTAGTCTTATTCGCTCGCGCATGTGACAATTTCGCTTGCATCGAATCAGGATGCAACGTTCTTGCTTTGTTTACAAATATTTGGTTATTTCGTAGGTCACAAGTAAATAAGCTTGATAAAATGTGTTCCCTCTACTTTTTTGGCTGTATATTTATGTACGGATTTGTGTTCTTGTTTACTACAACTTCGTTCTCGCTCCACATGTATTTCCTTCTAAAGTTACTTTCAGTTTATGTTGCGTCTTTTTACCAAATGTTGCTGAGTTGGGGGTGCGTTTTATAGCTGAGCGCGCGTTATAACCGAAAAACTATGGTATTTTCATGTGGAAACCTCTCTCTATTTGTTTTTACCAAACAAGATGACAGTTTCTCATGTATCCAATAGGTATATTGCCTTTTGGCAACATATCTGTATGTACTGACAGAAAAGAGACAAAAGAGGAAAAACATACTCTGAAACCTTGGGTGACAAAATTTTCACAAACTTTATCCTCATTTGGTTCATAAAATTCTTAGTGGCATGAGTTATATACCCTCTGGAGGTATATAATATTTCATTTTACAGTCAAAGGACATAATAATTTATCATCTAAGTGTTTTTATCCTAAAGGAATGCTTGATTTGTTTTGGCAGCAGTTTTGGTGTTATGATAAATATATGTATCTGTACAAATGGTACAAGTAACCACATCTAGATTGGATGGAGTTTATGGGACAGTGAATTATGTTAAATGTACATCATGCTAGTTATTGCAAGTAGTGAAATGATACATAAAGGTGTAATAAAAGGATATATACGAAATGGAAAACTTTCAGGGAGGTTGGTAATGGCCATGAGATCAGATGTTTAGCCTCAGTGTGCAGCCCACCCATTCACAAGCTTGCTCATTTCTAGACCACATTATGACTATGCTCTTTCCCTTGCCATTTTGATACTGACATAAACCAACTGTAGGTGACCTCCTTACAACAATCCCACATAATTCATGCATTACCTAAAATCAGAAACTTTTTCCAGACACACATACTTATGTTGGTGATGGGCTGAAAAAAAATATGACAATGTTTACAAGCATACATATACATACCCATTTGGTGGCTCATTATCAATCGGGCCTTCATTCTCTAGATTTTTTTTTCACAATTACTCAACAGTACTTACACTACACGCGACTGTTGTGCTTACATTACAGTATCATTTCATTAGCTAAAGAATCTACGAAAAATGTTCACCCGCAGTTACCTGATAATTTAACATGTACAGTATTGCCGACGGCAGCACGTACACATAACTATACGCAACGTAATATCTAATCAATCCGTCTACATGTACATTTTACAGTATTTTATGATAAGGAAGAGTGTTACACGCTAAGCCCTTCCAAAGGATATTTCTGTTTAAGATTTGCTATAAAGTCGAACATTGAAATTTCATTACGCAATAACTTGTTGTTATATAAATAGTATTTGGCATACAGGAGGGTGAAGTTGAGCTTTTTAACAAAATGCGATTCTGTATTTTTACCGGCAGTTTTTCTACCAAATAATATTTCCATCTGTGAGAAGCGTAGGGAGGTAGCATTTTCATTATTGAACCATTTTATAACTTCCGAAAAGAATTGTTTAGTCAAAGTACAATTTTGGAAAGAGTGAATTATTGAGTCATTCATTTGGCACCATTCACAAAACATATTGTCTTCTATACCATATATGAACAGCTCCTTTTTGGAAACGATCGTTCTATGTAGGAGTTTAAAGTAGAATTCTCTTAGCTTATTATCTTTGCATATGCTCTTAATATCGCCAAAATACGACTCTAGAGGGATTTGGTCTACTTTTAAGTCTCGAGCCCATTTTGTTTTTGCCTTGAGTTCGATTTTCTCATTGTTGATGAATAAACAATAATAATCTTTATTTTCATTGCAAGGCGATTTATAGAGATTTCTGTGGAGAGTGGAAACATGCGTTCTGACAAGAAATTTGTTTTATCTATTGTGGTGTCCCTCGCCTTCTCCAGGAGATGACTAGGGATTGCGGATGTAACTTGCAGATAGACAAGAAAATTACACTTTACATGGTATTTCTCTATGAATTCTGGGTACCGCAGAAATTTACCATCCACATTCAAAAGTTCTTGGATAAGGTAAACGCCTTTGTCAAACCAATTTCTATAGAAGATAGTGGATCCATCCAAAAGAATCTCTTTGTTATTAAATAAGACAAATTCCTGACTTGAAGAATCTTTGTAGGATGATTTAAGCTCTAAGAAATTTTGAAGGATTGATTTATAAAACTGGGGTAATTTAATCCGCGCCAGAAACTTTTGGTCGTAATTACATCTCAGCAAAAAGTTGAGACCACCAAACTTATCAAGCAGGTAGCTGGGGATGACCTTCCAGGATGCCTGGGAAGTGTTTTCCTCCGATAGAAGTCTGGAAATCCATGCTAGATTCAACGATTTTGCCATGACATCTATACTAGGTGCGCGTAAACCTCCTTTGTCGTAGTCAGAGACCATTACTTTACGTTTAATTTTATCCTTTTTCTTTTTCCAGATGAATTTAAAAATCAGAGAATTTACAGCATGGATATAGTCATTAGAGATGTTAAGGCTTGAAATCGTATGAACCAGCTGCGAGATTCCAAGGCTTTTGGCTATGAGACATCTTCCAAATAATGTAAGATTGCGACAATTCCAGATGTCGAAGACCGTTTGCAATTTCTGTAGTTTTGTCTTAAAATTATATTTTTCATTTTGCTTTTCATCATAAGAAATGTATGTCCCTAAGATTCGAACGGGCTCTTCAGGCCACTTGAATCCAAAGGGTTTCTCTTTACAATGTCTCCAAGGTCCAAGCCACAGAGCTTTGGTTTTCGATGGGTTTAATCTTAGGCCAGATATGTCACCAAATGAGTGTAATACAGTGATGGCTCTTCTAACTGAATTGCTATTCTTGTTCAAAAGGGTGGTGTCGTCGGCGAATTGACTTATTTTAAATTCCCTTTGAAACACATTGACTCCCTGGATTTCCTTATCTTGTCTAACCTTACAAGCTAAAAGTTCGACTGCCAAAATAAAGAGGTAGGGGGATAAGGGACATCCTTGTCTGACTCCTCTTGAAAGTGCAAAATAGTTTGTACTGAAACCATTATTTAGAACGGAACTCTGGGTATTAGCGTAAAAGGTAGAGACCCAACGTTGAATAGACTCTCCGAAATTAAACAATGTCATGGTTCTTTGGATAAATTTCCATTCAATTGTATCAAAGGCCTTTTGAAAATCCAATTGCAAGAGAATACCCGGAATTTTTTGGAGTCTTGTCTGTTCCAAAATGTCATTAATTAATCTAATATTTTGACCAATGTATCTCCCTTTTACGAATCCAGTTTGGTCTGAGCTAATTAGAAGCGGGAGGACTTTTTCTAATCTCTTAGCAATCACTTTGGACGCAATTTTATAATCTAGATTTAACAACGTTATTGGTCGCCAATTGTTGAGGGAGGAAATATCGGAGTCCTCCTTCGGAATGAGCGTTATAACGCCTCGGCGTTGTGAGATACTCATCTCACCTGCGTTGTACGAAGCATTGAAACTGTCTACAAGGTCTTGGCCGAGTATATCAAAGAAGCAATTGTAAAACTCCCATGTAAAACCATCATCTCCTGGCGATTTTCCCCTTTTAAAAGTACACAGAATGTCTTGACATTCCTTAAGAGAAATTTCACCTTCCAGTTCATCTCTTACTACATCTTCAAGTTTTGTTATTTCTAGGTTTACAATGAAATCATTGAACAGATCTTTTTCTCCGTCCAGAACAGACTTATATAGATCTCTATAATACAATTCAATTTCCTGTAATATTTCTCCTGCATCAAGGATCATTTGATCATCTGATCTCTTTAAAGACTTGATTACCTTACGGCTATAATTTCTTTTTTCCAGATTAAAAAAATACTTAGATGGTTTTTCGCCTTTTTCAATCCATCTTGTTTTGGAGCGAATAATTGAACCCTTACCTCTATGTTCGTAAATAAGGCGAAGCTCCTCCTTTAGCGCTGTATATTCTCTTCTCAATTGTCTAATGCGGTCAGTATTAGCATCACTTGAGATAAGGTTGTCCAGATCCTCAAGTCGCTTTAGAAGATCCATTTCTTTTTTTCTCACGTGTTTAGCTTTATTTTTGGCATACGGGATTGTTAGCCCTCTCAGTTCCATTTTAATCAATTCCCATTTGAGTCTTTTGTCAATTATACCGGAGTATTTTCCACTGATGAGAGAATAATTTTCTCGTACTAATTTGACGTAATTCTCGTCCTCCAGAAGAGAGTTATTAAACCTCCATAGCCCCGGTCCTCACTTAATGTTAGGAAAGTTTAGGGTAAGCTTGACTGCCCGATGGTCAGGTGCGTTTGACACTTTAGTGTCAATCCGTTCGACCCATTGCGTAAGATGCTGAGCTATTAAAAAAAAGTCAATGCGCGAACAAAGCTTAAGTGCTTTGGATTCATAAGTGTAACTTATTTATGCTGATTTCGTTCTCTGAAAATGTCAACGAGTGTAAATTCTTTCATCATCATTATAAGTTTGTCTCTAGCGGTGGTGGGTTTCCACGCGGCGCCGCCGTTTTTATCAATTGCTTGCAAAGTGATATTCCAATCCCCACCTACAATAACGCTGTCAATATCCGTGTTGGACATGAGGTATGTGCTTAAATCATACAGAAATTCGTGCTGTTGTTTTTGGTCATTTGGGGCATAGACGTTACACAAAGAAAATTTACTTTCATTTAAATTTACATCAACTGAGACAATTCTTCCATTCTGGTCTTTGTGTGAATTTTCAAAAGAGTAGTTCAAAGAAGGATTTATTAAGATGCAAACACCTTTACTATGTATAGATCCATGTGAAAAGAAAATGACACCTCCCCACTCGCTTCTCCAAATAGCTTCGTCGTTAGGCTCCGAATAAGTTTCCTGTAAAAAGAAGGCTTCACAATTTTGATCTTTTAGAAAACAAATAATACTCCTCCTCTTCACCCGGTTCCTTAAGCCCCTTACGTTTAAGGTTATAACATTAAATTTATCCCGCGCTCCCATGATTATCTACCTTCACAAAATAATGTCGCCTTAGGTGTAACGAAAAAGCTTTTTAAAATTACTTTGAAATATGTAGATCGGAAAAACACACAAACAAACACAGAACACACAGAATCCATCACCCATTTATAAAACGAAACTAGTTGCATGCAGATCTTTTATCTGATTTTTGGCTCTTCTTTTCCGTCCTCGGCTGAAAGTTCTAAATATAAAGAGATTGCATTTCTTGGCATCTTTTCAAAAAGGTCAATTAAAAGAAAGAAAAATCAAAGATTATTTAAATCGTCTTCGCAATAAATTCTAATCGGTGCACCTTCTGGGGAGGTTTTTACGTACATCTTACCATCTAAAGTCCAAGCGCTTTGTAGCAGATTGTCTTTCTTCAGTTGGTTTGCCTTCTTCATGATGTTTTTCCTGTAAGGACTAAGGCTTTCGTTGATGAAAATGCCCTTGGATTTCGCGTTAGCCGCAGAAGAAAGGCCAGGGAACATATCGCTTAGCTTGATCTTTTTCAGTTCGGTACGCTTCTTATAGAGTTGCGTCTTCTTCTTGTGACTGATGAATTTCACTATGATACTTTTTGGCTTGTTCTTGCCGGTAGACAATTTATGCGATATGTCAATATCTCCAGGCGAAATAGGAACTTGGAGTTGTTCACCGAGTTTGATAATCACTTCCTCGGTCGAGGTGTAAATATCTTCTGAAATTCCATGAATTTCCAAAGAGTTTTTGCGCGTGTATTGTTCAAGGTTGTCTTGTTGGTCGTATAGTTCGTAGATTTCATCTCGTTGTTCTGCTACTTTCTTCCTCAAGCTCTCAAGTGACATATTTAGCTGGTTGGATGCTTTTTCTGCGCTTTTTAGAGTTTCTTTTAAGGTGTTGATTTTGATTGACTGTTTATTAAACGAGGTTTTCAGCTCCCGAATTTCGTCCGCCATATTTCTGCTTTCTGCGCGCATTTCATCGAGGGTTTGCTGGACATTTTGAAGCAGCTGCACAATCTCTTTCAAACTAATCTCATTTTCTTCGTTCTGCTCGCCATCATCTTCGTTGTGTGTGTAATCCTCAGCCGTCGTCTCTGGAGATGCGGCTTCCATGTTTTGTTTCTTGGCGGCGTTAATTTCTTCTTCGATGGAACCTCTGTCACCTCGTTTGTGCTTTTTTCCCTTCCCGGACATAGGATGCACTTGTAACTAAAGGTCCTAGCGTTTTAGAATGGATTTACTGTCCCAAATTTCTGTTGAGGACGGATTTAAAATTTAAGCCTAACAGACACGTCCGACCTCGTCGGTGTCACGCATGCTCTTCATTCTCTAGATACTGGTTATAAGTTATCTAAATAACAGCTGCATTTGTGCACACAGCAGTAAAATTCTCATTCTCAGTAATACAGGACATGGAATGTGGTATCTTATCAGATGACTTCTACCAGGGGAGCAGGGTGGGCGCAGTGGTGAGAGCGCTCGCCTTCCACCAATGTGGCCAGGGTTCGATTCCCGGACTCGGCGTCATAAGTGGGCTGAGTTTGTTGGTTCTGTACTCTGCTCCGAGAGGTTTTTCTCCGGGTACTCCGGTTTTCCCCTCTCCACAAAAACCAACATTTGATTTGATTTGATTTGGTTTATTTAGAGTTGATTTGATTTCATATATGTGAGGCGCATTTGAAAATTGTATAATTGAATTTGCGCCATATAAATAAATATTATTATTATTATTATTATTATTATTATTACAAGTGAAACCGGAAATAACAATATATAATTATATATCCCATAAAAAGGTAGATATAAGGCAAAGAAACAAAATGATGGTCGAAAAGGGTAACTTTTAATGCCATATATTACGGCGAGACATGACTAACCTTCTTCAGGGGCAACACTGAAGCAAAGTAAAAATGGAGAAAACGGTTACAATACAGAAATAGAAATAATAGACATGTACTGAAGCGGCTACCAAAAAAGTGGCATTCCCAAGGTGGTAAGAACAATGATAAGTCGTGATGAATTTGCAATTTTGTTAGACTCTGCAACAAAGTTAAGACGTAAGTAGATACTGCTACGTAAGGGGTAGAACCAGAAGAAAAAAGTACAATCAGTTGAAGGTTCAGAACCCCTGCCCCACCCATTCATGCACTACTGACTAATTATTTAGACCTTATAGACATTGTTTCTCTCACTTAACTTCTCATGGTTTTGAAAGTTATTTGTTGCTGAGCCAGCAAGCCAGAGCTTACTAATTAAAGTAAAAAAAAATTGGTTATATTGAAATTTGGGGGTTAAATGTTGTATAGACGGAAGATTGTATTCATATTTTTGTGGATATTTATTATGAGTGGGCTTGGATCGAGGCAAGTATATTTTTACTTCTTTGGGAAAATAGTTGACAATTTTTCTTTATTATTTTTAGCTTTTTTAGTTTTTGCATATTAATTCATTCATACCAGAAATCACAAGTGTTAGTTGAGAGAGAGAGAGAGAGAGAGAGAGAGAGAGAGAGAGAGAGAGAGAGAGAGAGAGAGATATGCTCTGAAAACACGCCTATCCGCTCTTGTTCTGACAGTTTTTTTTAGTTCACGATAAACCAAAAATTAAATGTATTGCAATTTTTTGTTTGGTTAAAATTACGAAAGAAGACATTGCCCGCTATGTTTGTCATCGAATCGTAGATTCTCCACACCTCGCGATTCACACGTCATTTTGTTTAACCATTCACAGAAAGGGAATCGACCTTCTGAAACGAAACGACGGTTTGCTTGCGACAGCGCTGTAGCTGTGGTGAAAGTTGTATTTGCGGTCAAGTTTAACAAAGTAATGGGAAATTTCTAGTCCGAAGCTTAACTACATTCAAAACGGTGAAATGATTTTGAAATTTGGTTCATCCTGTCTCATAAAACCTTAGACCAAGTCAGTGGATTAACGAGCACATGAACGCTGTGCGATACCTCGTTCGACTCTCTCGTTCCGCCACTTCGACTAGGTCACCTGAAGATGTGTTAGACTGTGAAAAGATTTGTGTGGTGAAAGAGCTGTGGTGAAAAGCTGAAAAGGTCGCCAAAATGGGAGATTTGCCGTCAAATTCAACTAAGTAATGGAAAATTTCTAGTCCGAATCATAAAACTTTAGATCAAGTCAGTGGATTAACGACGTCCACGTCAACGCTGTGCGATACCTCGCTCGACTCCACTCTCCTTCCGCCACTTCGACTAGGTCACCTGAAGATGTGTTAGACTGTGAAAATATTTTTAACTGGCCACTCTGGGAAGAATTATATCAAGGCTTGATGGACGGCTTTTTGGATGTATCTAAAGCGTTGTGAAAGGGATTGTATTCGCGCCGCGACTGCATTCGACAACACATAAATTTTCCCGCTGTGCTTTGAGCATGACTAAAGACGAAGGATGTGCGATTTACGCAGTGGCCCGATGTAGCCTTTTCGACGATTGGAGAAGGTATTTACCGTTGACCTTTTATTTAGTCGTTTTCTTCAAAAAACTTACGGTCAACCGATAAGCCAGATAAGCGTTGTCTTTGTTTATGTGCCCAACTTTTGTATGGCTTGGCAAGAAGTTAAGCCTACTCTCAAATTTGGTTTTCAAGTTTATCGTCAGTTTGTTTGTGAAGAAGGTTTTCAGGATTTCTGTGTTGGACCCATTCTTATAGCAAATTACATTTTAATTTCCCCTCAATTTAAAAAATAGATTCAAATGAAATTTACCGTAAGCATTAAGCTTATAATTTAAACATTGTTGTAAAAAGTTTTTTCCTCAGACTACCATTGTAAATAGGTGCCACAAACCAGAAGCGTAACACTTTGTAAAACTGCCAAATCTATTAAAAAAAATTATTTGCTAATCTTTCTTTGTTTTTTTCGACTGGTTCTTGGTCGATTTTGACATAAACTTAAGTACTTGACGTCTTCAGAGTTATTAAGCTTAGGTACTTTCCGCGTTTAGCGCGCACGTACACGAACTCGCACAAACAGCCGTGATTTTAAAACTTTTCTGTTTCTATTGAATCTTTGACATACAATTTTTAGCTTTATAAAATTGAATTAAATTATGTGAACCCCCATGCATTACAACCTCTGTGAAAACGTTTTTTGTAGTACAGTAATTTTTCAGATACAACAAAATGTTTCGCCACTCAAATTAAACTTATGTGTCGGAATTGTGTAATTCATTAGGGTAATCCATTTGAAAGCACGAACTGTTCCAGTATTTGTTTATGCGCAACTATTTTCTTAGGCCAATACTTTGAATAATGGCTTTATTCGGTACACTTTGTTATAATTGTAATAGAGAATTTAGTTCATGGCCAGTATAAAATAAAGTTTTGATGTCTGTGCGAATGAAGGTAACGTTTTAAGTTCCGGTTGAAAATAAAGTAATCATTTATTCCGTCACTGTTTAAGATACGTTTTTAACCTTGAAATATCGTATTTAGTAAAATTACTGAGCTTGCATCGGTTGCCTTAAGCAACTTAAATTGTTTCATTTAATGTTAGCATTAATTTGATTTCATTCGCATTGCTGCAACTTCTAGTTTAGGTTTTATAATTTCAAGAATTAAACAACACTTTTTTAGGTGGGAAGTGCATTTAAGTGTACCACAAACGTGCTTTTTTTTTGTTTTGTTTTTTAACAAACAGCAACAACTATCTGTATCAACTTACCTTCTCAAGTATACATTGTCCCTGAGCAGACAGCAGCCATAAAAAAAAAATTGAAAACGTCGTCAAAAGTTCCGTTTAAAGAAAATGCAAGTCCAGTCCGTTGTCCAGTCCTTGGAATATTTTTTCTAGCTAACCTTTTGTGGCGCGGCGTCGCAGTGAACAAAAAGCGCGCGAAAGTATAGCCTCGTTTACGTTCTTTCCTCCAGGCCCTCTCCTTTGAAAAAAATCTTAAACATCGATCCTCGCCAAAAGCAATTGAAATTAGAAGAAACTGACAACGCCATCATATAGAGCATAGTCTCAAGTCTTAGGCAAAATTTTCTTTTATTCCTACCTCAAATGGTCGTTGAGCAGGAAGCTGACAAACTTTTCAGTTAGATTTTCTACTGCCGCACTATTTTAGGAAAAAGTAATCATGGCCATTTTTTAAAACACTATTTATTAAACTACAACTTCGCTTAAAAATATTCTTGGAGAAAGGTTCTAGTAAACTTTTAGAGCGAATATTAAACTTCGGTCCGTTCTGGTCACGTGACCGATGACGTCACAGCATTAAAAATGACAAAAATGTATATTTCATAAAAATATCTATCAATATCCAAATTTTTGTTTCCTCGCGTTTAATGCAACGCGAGATAGCACTTGTACCCAGACTCCCACTTTTTGAAAATTGTATATACCTCCCTTAATATTTATATTTTGTTCGGTACCCGGGCAGTCCGAAATGGCTCACACCATTGTGCTTCAAACCACGTTGACTGCTTTTTCAAAAACAAATTAATTTCGTCACAGTGAGCAAAAACGCACTTGTGAGCAAAGTCACGTGACCAATGACATCATCGCCCTTAGTCTTGTACAATAATTAGTTTATGGTAAGACTTATTTCTAGACAACGTGGGGGTCTTGCTGCCCTCAAACTGACCAAGTTATTTGGGATTGACGATTTTCCAGCTGCAAAGGATTCTGGGAAGGTTCTTATTATAATTATATATTGTTATTTAATTATTACTTCATTGCTGAGATTTCACGACAGCAGACACTTTCCTGCCCAGTTTGCATGGGCACACAGTTTCCACAAATGCACCCGCATTTTAAGCTCAAGTCAAGATTGTAAAGAAAAGTAAACATTTCATTAAAAAAGCATATAAGACTTAATTACTGGCATTTTGTCAATTATAAGGATAACCCTGTTGCAATGACTGTACATGTTATCTAGCCTTTGGGATTGTTCACGCAGTGTCATCGGAATGAAATCGGACTCACAAAAACAGCTACATGGAAATTATGGTATTGCATAACAATAAACAGTGAAAATGTACAAAAAAACATAGGGAGCAGATAAAATGCGTGAAATGAAAGCGAACAGCATGAAGTTGTAATTCTACGGCGACCTTTTCATAGTATGGTGAATATTAATAAAGGAGAAACGCGGATCAAAACAACACTGCAGCGCATGGAAGTATGGTTTCACAGTATACATCAAAAATACAATTAAACACCACAGAGAACAAAACAAATGCTTCAAAGGCGATTCCAACGTATTTATTGACCATTATAAGGCGACCTTTTACAGTTTTTCGAGTAAACAGACGCTCACCAATCGGTCCTTGTTTACATCGTATTCTTTGCACTCGGACGAGTCATCGGAGGTTCCAGCATACGATTCCGTTGCCATTAATTGGTTCATACTAGTACGGCTCTACGTTAAAAACCACATGTTCGACTTCCTCAGCCTTTTTCGAAGAGAGAACGAAAGGTTAAAACGAAGAACTTTACGACAGATCGCAAAGAATACTTACAGCATTGATCGAGCTCCTCATCTACTCGCCAATAGTGACGTCACAACAACACGTGCTTGTTTCCATTCCTTCCATGTCAAGCGCGCGGCCATTTCAGAAACATTTTCGTTTGTTCTTCGGATATTTCCGTATTCCCAGTTGTTTTGCTCACTTAAAAGCTCAGATAGGACAATTTCTACGTGATTTTGCATTCAAGTAGTCTTTTTTAGTGTTTGTTTACTTTGAAATGACACGAAGAAAAGGTTTCGAAATTTTGGTTCATTTGACCTTTAATACAGTCTCTCGTATTTGCCCTTTTCGTCTTGGGTGCAGTTTGGTGCAGTATGAAGGAGCAAAACCAATCTGTACAGAAACAACCAAGATGCACCGTCTTCACAATTCACATACGCGCAAAGGTTGAATTTCTTGCTTCTCGTAATAAATCTTTCACTATGCAGAAATAGACATTTATGCGACATTTCACGCATGTATACATACCGTTTTTAGCACAGCTGTAAGCTTTGACGTCAAAAGAAATAATAATAATAATAATAATAATAATAATAATAGTAATAATAATAATAATGAGAACGATAATAATAACTAAATGAATTTCTAATTCAGGAGAAAGCACATTATCGAAACTGGATTTTTACTTGGTAAACCTAAGCGTTTGTCAAATGGAACGTGTTCTTCACCGATGGTCATTACCCATCGAAATTTCCGGAATTTTTTGGTAAATGGAAAACGCCCGAGAAATTATTTGGTATTTCTCAGCGCGGCCTTGTAACTGATCTTAAGTAATAATTCATTCCAGAAAAAAAAAAGTTGGTCTTAGAATTTGCTAGCTAATGTTTAGGCCGCTTAAACTTTTCCCTAAAACGAAAGGAAGTAAAAACGAGAAACTGGGTGCAAGCCAAGAAATGAAAGTCTCCGAATAGAGATCTAAAAAGCAATATTTACGCGAATTATAATTTAGTGGCGATGATTTCTTCTAAAAGCTGTAATAGGAAATTAGATGCACCGGCTTCACATACGCACAAAGGTTTAATTTCTTGCTTCTCGTAATAAATCTTTGACTATGCAGAAAACCAAACATTATGTCAAGGCATAATGTTATTTATGTCGATACGATATGCCTTTGTGGTCTGTATGGTTGGTCTTCCGACTCGCATCAATCTAATCTCTCTTTAAAGAGCAAATCATTTTCTATCGCCCTAAGGGGTGTTCGTATAAAGGAGCATGCATTCCCGCGTTCGCTCCCTCTTGCTTTCACCATCACGGCGATTACATCTCTGCGGAAAAAAGTTGTTTTCCCTGCCAGGCAAGTCCTATTATTTTTTTTTCCCATTTTCGCACCTGCTATTTTTTCTTATCTTTTTTCACTCTTCAGTTTGTTAACGTAAGTGTGATGGGTGAGCCTCGTGTGTTAATTCTCGGGCACTCTTTTATCCGCCATTTAAATCGCTTTATTACTGATAGTCCACATCTTGATAATCGTTTTCTTCTGCGCGAGGCCACCCAGTTTAAATTGCATGGTGTGGGGGGTCGAACAGTTGAAAAACTATTCGCTCTGATCTCCACGTGGTGGTGTCGTTTGACCCCCATATTGTGATATTACAGTTGGGAACTAGTCATCTTTCCCACCTAGATCCCTTAGTCGCAGCCTCAGCAATAGAGAGCTTAGTAGGTATTCTTTACAACGAGAACAATGTACGGCAACTTTTTGTTCAAAAATGAGGCTGCTTTTAACACACTCGTTAAATTTCTTACGAAATATCTGAAGGTCCTTTTAGATCCAATTCCCTATTGCTTTTTTAGGGGTCACAGAGGTTTTTGGAATACTTCGCAGAGATATTTCGCTCGTGATGGTGTCCACCTTAATAAGCTGGGGCACTATAAGTATTACCGAAGCCTCAGGGGGGCCGTTTTAAAGTCTTTGCATTCCCGGGCACGTTCCGGCGAACAGCCCAACTAGTTTTCGTAACTATTTCACTTGCCCACAAGCCGCGTGTGTTATCGGCTTGTGGTTTAGATTGTTGTTTAGCTTTGATTTCCGGCAATTATTTGCCGCATTTTTGCTGACCACTTATGGCCATATGTTGTGGTTTCTGAAACCTTAGAAGTGCACTGTGTGCCTTCCTATTGCCGGTTTTGGTATGTATGTTCGTTTGCTTGCAGTTACCTTGTTATGAGTGTACAATCCATTTTGACCGCCTGCACATGTGGGTGTGTCCAATGCACTCGGTATACTGTCAATGCACTAATGTTATACTTTTGTAGAAATGGATCGTTTCTACTTATGAGGTATAAGCCCACTATTTTTATATGTCAATTTTCGCACTCGAGTAATCACGTGAATTCCAATGCTTGCTTTGGATCGGCCCCTCTGATGACCCCCTTTTCTAATTTCTTCGCCATCAACACTTGTTTTTGTTTCACTGCCTATCACATCTATCACTTATCACCTGTGAAGCGTGCTACCGCCCCGAAAGCCAGGCGCTCAAAACGGCTCCGAACAGGCCTGTCCGAGGCCAGATCCTCATTGGTTGTGGAAAATCCTCCGGTGCCTCAGCAGCAAATTGTACAAGGAGGAGAGATAGAGGGAGGACAAGGAATGATTCAGCTGGACGTGCAGGCTCTCACATTTAACATTTCCGTGGCCGTCACACAAGCCGTCAAGGACGCAATGGCTGCGCATCAAGCCAGTGTCCCCAGTATAGCAACGCCAGCGCCGTCAGCCGCAGTAGAGCAAGTTGTCCTATCCTATACACAAGGTACAACTGAACAGGCGCCCCCACCAGCAGTGCTTAGGGCTGGCGATCAGCTTAGCCACCCT
>JAEMWC010000470.1:180000-182500 GCA_016490735.1 Pachyseris speciosa
TCCTGCACATTTTTCCCCGCAGGGGTTTTTTTCTGGCAGGTTTTTTCTGGCCTCCGTTCTAATCGCATTTGCTTTGTTAGCGGTTTGTCAGCTCTACCAGATTTCTAAGACTTTTGTTCGCTTTCTTCTTGTATTTTTGTACTCTAGGTTTATGTTGTAGATTATTTATTTTGTACGTCGGAGTTGATGATCCCCAGCCTAACTGGCAGTCTGACTGGCACAAAGCTTGAGAGCTTATACGGGGATGTAGGCCAAGATGACCTGTTTATATTCAGTTATTCTTTAATGTAACGTCGGAGTTAATCATCCCCAGCCTAACTGGCAGCCTAACTGGCACAAAGCTTGCAATGAGAGCTTATTTGGGGAAGTAGGCCAAGATCGCCTGTTTCACGATCTTATTGTCACATGTAATGACGGAGCTGATGTCCCCCAGCCTAACCGGTACTAAGACTGGTTGCTAATCGGAGAAGTAGGCCATCTATTTCGTCTATTGATTAAAGTGTCGTGGCTCACGTGGAGATAGCTTTATCCTTGGTTGCTTTTCAAGGATTTGTCTTGTAAATCGTAAATTGTTTGTGTTATATAGTGCGCGGGGTGGTTCTCGCCAAGCCCTCCCATAATAAACTTATTTGGTTAAGCGATGCTGTGTTGTTATTTGTTGTGGAGTGGAGACAAAATTAATGCTTTGCGATCGTAGTACAAACACCACCTGCAGGTCATGATTCTTATACGTGACCTGGCACTTAGCTGCTTAAAGTATAATATATTATTTCGAGCTCGCCACGTCCCGGGCCTAAAGAACAGTCGTGCCGATTCCATCTCCCGTTTATAGGTGGAGAAATTCAAGGAACTCTCACCGGAGGCGGACGAATTTCCAACAGCAGTACAGTGCCACGGAACCTACAGCCGGAGAGTTGGTCACTCACTTGAGAGACTTGTTAGGCCTGGCCTCGGCTACTGGATCTCGCAACTCGTACCGTAGAGCGTGGCTCATTTCACGGACGTTTCTTTGGGTCGACCACACCGACCCTCCATTACCATATACCAAGGTGGCATTATTTATCTCTTATCTCTCGGCCAAACACCTCGCCCCGTCTACGATAACCTCTTATTTGTCCGCTCTCAGTTATGTCCATAAATTAATGGGTCGTTGTGACCCCACAAAGTCATTTCTGACTCAAACGTCATTACCAGAAATCGGCGACATTTTGCTCCCGCGCGATTGCACGCTAGACACGCGAGTTTCAAGATGGCGGCTTTTGAGCGAAGGCGTCGAGAGCGACTAAATTAAAGCAATTCGTTACACCAGCGGACTTATGCAAAAAGGCTTGGTTTCTAAGTCATACTGAATAATGTCAAGAATGGCTAGCGAGTATTGAGAACGAGCAGAAACTTTAACTTTATTTCTGGCCTTCGATCAGTCTTAGGGGAGTGCTTTGCTCGATGAGCTCCTAACATCGACTGGCTGCGAAGTTTGCACTTTTTCGTTGTAATTTTATCTGGACTTATCCTTCACAGAATCGCTTAAAAGTGGCTATTTTGGAAAGCTCATTCTCAAGTAATATTGCCTGGACATGCGGAAGATTGTCAGAACGAGGAAATGCATTGCAAAATTTGTATTAAAGGTGAGTAATTTTACTAAAATCTAACTAAAATGGTGACTATCGGAGTCAGTAACCGAAGTTTTTCAATTAAAAATTGTCTGAAGATTTTTAACGTTTCAATTCAGTCTGAAAGACAACAAAGAACACTCCGTTAACGGTTTAGATTTTATATGCGACGTGCGGAAAATTGCGACGTGCATTGCCACCGGTAGATTTATCTGAAATTTTCTGTTGAAATTCATTTTTTTAAAAATATTTTTTTAATTAAAGCATTTCTTACGTTTACATACAAAATCAAAATTAAGAAAGATAAAAACACACCCACACGCGCACGCACACACACACACACACACACACACACACACACACACACACACACACACACATACACACACACACGCACACACATACACACACACACACACACACACACATATATAGTACAAACAAAAGGAGGTTTGTAAACAACAAAAAGTATTTTCACGCGAGATAAACATCAGCAAAAAGTATTTGTAAGCAAAATCTTTTATTAAACAGTCACTGTGTGAAGCATCAGACAATGCGTGCTATAAAGGGATTAAATTTAATGCAAATTGTTCACGTTTTGAAACCAACATAGTTAAGTATGTTTGTTCAAATCAGTTCTTTCAATGTGATCATGTACGCTGAATTATAATACGATTTTCATTCCATTTCCATTAAATGACGAAAATGAATCCACCAAAAACGTTTGAATTGCTCAAAGCGCGCGCAAGTCCAGTCAAAGCTCTCTTTAGAAGCGAAAACGACGTAAAACGCTTTACTCTACTTGTCCTTGAATATCATTAACTCAAATTTTCGGTGTTGCTTACGAACAGGATTTGTTTTTGACGAAAAACTTTCTTCAAGTAAAAATA
>JAEMWC010000470.1:187500-235000 GCA_016490735.1 Pachyseris speciosa
TATAAACCATTGTTTATAAACGTAAAGCTTTACGTTTTCACAGCTTGTTTTATTGATATGTGGGTACTTGAGCCTGAGCATTAGCTATGCCATGCTGATGAGGCCTAACAAGGCCTAAACAGCTGTCCATGGCTATAGGCGCCTAATGGCCCCGTCGCGGAACGGAGAAAAGTTCACTGTTTCTTTGCAAAAACTATTGGAACCGTTCTAGTTTTTGTCGGATCCATGCCATTTTAGCTCTTTCGTGTAAACACGCCTTAAGTGTGCATGTTTGGTAACGAAAAAGAACAAAGATGGTCATTTCTTAAAACAGCTATAAAGACGAATGTTCATGCTTTTCATCTAACTCTGGTTTCTTTCTTCTCATGTTTTTCAAGTTATTTTGCCATCCCATGGGCAGAGGCTGTACATAGATCCTAGTAATTACGAAGATCCCGAAGAAGCTTTGAAGGATTTTGCCAAAGAACTGGACAAGAAATGGATCACGTTAGAGAAAATCATCGGAGGAGGTAGGCGCAGTCATGATCATTTTCCATACTGTAATGAGAGTTTCTATCTGTTCACCCACCCACCCACCAACCAACCCATCCACTTAGCCATCCATCCATCCATCCATCCATCCACCTACCCGCCCACCCACTCGCTCGCTCACCCACTTAGCCAGCTATTTATCTACTCATGCACCCACTCACGCATTGATCCACTCACCTATCCACACATGCATCCATTCAGCCATCCACCTACCCATCAACTCAACTCTCACTGCTCTTGAAAGGGTGTGCCCAACAATTATCATATTTTACGCGTAGATCCCGTTGTCAGGTGAATTTTGTTTTTCAACTATCCATCGTTCCACCTACCCAACTCTCACTGCTCTTGAAATAATGAGCCAAACGATGATCACATTTTTCATGTAGACGCAGGTGAATTTTGTTTTCTCTTTCCATCGCCTCTCCCACTCATCAACTCAACTCTTACCGCTCTCGTGAGGTTTTGTCCAATAATCTGCGATTTTTTTACAATCCAATTACAGGAGAATTTGGCGATGTTTACAAAGGACTTTTGACCCGACCGGAAGAAGAGACCATCCCTGTGGCTGTCAAAACTCTGAAAGTGAGTGGTAATTTCCTTGCCCCCGTTCGGCTTTATCACCTTTCTTCCGTTGAACTGGAAGGCCAATAATAATAATTTGCTGTTAATTCTAGTAGTTGTTCCAGGGAATCTAGTCATTGACTGTGCCTCCTGCCAAATGACGTTGTGATGGTAAATGGCACCATTCTATTTGCGCAGGGTAGCAATAAAAATAGTTGCTGTACCGAGCCGTTCGTGCGTGCGTTCGTTCGTTTGTTCGTCCGTTCTTTGATTCTTATTTCTTCGTTCGTTCCTTCTTTCTCCATACCTTTATTAATTAATTCATGCATTATCGTTGTTGAGTCGTAATTGATAATTTTGTAATGCTATTTTTGTCTTGTTTTTCTCTTTTACATTTAGGCTGGCGCTGCACCAAAGAACCGCAAAGACTTTATATCCGAAGCCTCTATCATGGGGCAGTTTTGCGACCCAAATGTGATATTTCTGGAAGGTGTTGTGACAAAAAGTAAGTTAACGGCAAGAAAGCCGGGCTTTCAATTTACTTTGATTAATTTTAATCATATTTGTCAATGCTGATTGTTAGCCATTGGTGCATTTCGATCCGCCGGCAAACCTTTGTCGCATCGTTTAACATTATAAATACTCCATTGACGGAGTATTTCATGGCAACCACTGTTATACAGTAAGACATAAGACTTGACTCTGAACTCACGCGAATTTTAAACCTCGGTTTTTCAAGCGCAAATGTCTACAACTTTTTGTGCTCAAATTTACGTGAAAAAACTATCAATGTTTAGGAGAGACATGTATCTTCGATAATCCGTTGTTTCATACGAAGTTTGTTGCTTATTTCGAAAAAAAATACAGTCGTGAATTTTAATGATATGTTAAACCCATACTAGAAATACCAAAAAAGGAGAGTTTTCTAAGCAAAAAGTCTACAGGTTGTTCTGGTTGGATTCTTAGTTTTTGCATAACGTTGTAGATTAGCCCTTAAACTACAAAAATCCGCTGTTTCATGTTAAGAAAGTAGCCTATGAATATTTCAAAATGACGATTTTAGTGAGTGCACTTCGCCGAATTCGACCCTTTTTTCTTTAATTAAAGCGCTTTTAAGGGGCGTTCATGCTAGATTGGTCCGCCACGGTAGCTCATTATTATGCGTAAATGTCCGGCCATTCTGCTCGATGTCCACAACTCAGAATTTGGTCCTCATGATAAGACCTTGATTTTCCTTTGTCACAAGTCCGATACAGGGCTTTTGTTACGACATGGGAAATTTTCTTTAAAGTTTTCAAACTAGTAACTTGAATTTGTAGTGTAACATTTTTATGTTGTAGTGAGATAACTGTGCAAAATAGCTATTTCATAGATAATTTCACCCCGTTGCAGTGAGAACATAGGCCTGCCCTTGCGGAGTTTTATCGTAGAACAAATTTTATGCGCCTTTACTTAGTATGCTGCAGTTGTGAAAAAAAAAAAAATTCTTCATGACTCACTGTCATGACAATATCGAGATGTTCCGATGGCAAAACTACAATTTATTTAAATTCACAGGAAGCTAGGAAGAAGAAACACTGGGAGAATGCAAACGAAATGCCATTGGTTACTTTTCTGCTCCACTTCTTGGTATAAATGCGTTTCAGAGCAATTTCGCTTTCACTGTTGTCCGAGGAATGGTGTATTAGAGAGTACATCAGTGAAATTAGCTCATTTAGAAAACTCCCTCTTGTTTACATACAAAATACGTGGACTGTACCCTGAACTCTACATTCTCACAGAGACGCCTCTTAATAACGCCATTGTATGACACTGTCGTACCACTTCCCTGGGTTACCTTTGGTAATTAAGGCATGCTTGAAGCAAACTTGCTAAGTATAGTCTAGTCCCATTCACGCTGTCGTCAGCTTACTAGCCTGCGTGGCAGGCGCTAGAAAGGGAAAGCGAGCGCGCGGAGAAGCGAGGGGAGTAAACCATACCCGCCGCGCTCCGCGCTCTCTCTCCTCGCTCCGCGCGCGCGCGCACGCACCCTCTTTCTTCCTTCCCTTTCTCTGTCTTGCGCTTGTCAAGCAGGCTATCAATTTACATAATCGCTTACCGTTTGGTGTGTGGACTCGTGCAGCAAAAATACAAGTACATGCACGAGACATTCTGTTCATACGTTTACTGAGTAAATTGTCGTGTTTTAAATATTTGTCTTTGATTTTGTTTTTCCAATCCAGCTTTGCCTTTGATGATTGTGATTGAATTTATGTCAAACGGTTCCCTCGATCACTTTCTCAAGGTATGTACAGAGTTAGCTTTTCATCGCTGACTGAATCTTGGTGTTTTGGCTGTAACGCCAGACGAGTCTTGTTGTATGCGATCCTTTTTACTCCTGTTTTTGTTGATTTGTGTTCTGGTAGAAAATGGATGGCAACTTGACAGTACAACAGCTGTTGGGAATGGCAAGAGGAGTCGCATCAGGCATGAAGTACCTGTCTGACATGAACTTTGTTCACCGGGTAAGGACGAGTTTATGCCACTCTCTACCCCTCTCTCCGTCCCTTTTGGTAATGGTTCATGTTGATCGACTAAAAAGGCGGTTTCCAAAAACGGGTTTCTTTAAGTTGTCACTCCAGTTCAAATAGACCTTATTCGTATCCTCCGTAATGAGCTGGAACTAGCGTACACACGAGGCTTAAACGGGGGAATCTTTTCACATGTAAATGTGTTTCCCCGCAAAACTCTCGACACCATGCTTTTTCCAGTTCAACACAGAGAATACGAATACCGTCGAACCTCGATTATCCGGACTTGCCAGGACTGGGGGAAGTAGTCCGGATAAACCAAAATAAATAATTAGGAAATCGGAATTTAATGCGATAGCGTATTGTATCGTACAATTGAACTTCATGCAAACACCTTTCCTGCCTTGGTCTAAAACGTTTGCTATTTGAAAGGAAACAGACCTTTTATATATAACTAACCTAAGCCTAATAACCTAAACTAAAAATAATTCATAATGATAGTTTCTAGGGATGTTAATCATGCGCGCGCCTTGCTAAGATTCATGGAAAATATGAGGAAATAGTCCGTATAATCGAGAAGTCCTCCGGATAATCGATGTTCGACTGCATGTTCTATTGGAAAGCGCTCTAATCGTATTGTTGTGCGTTGAATTTTAGGATCTAGCTGCCCGCAACGTTTTGGTGTCTGAAGGCATGGTATGTAAAGTAGCAGACTTTGGTCTGTCCAGAGAGCTGGAAGACTCCGCTTACGAAACTAAGGTACGTGAATTACCACTCGATTGCGCCTAACTCGGTAAGAAGTATGGTATAATTAGCAACCAAACAGTAGAAGTTCGAAAAGTGACATAGCCTTGCGGTCCCTCTTTTTTGAGGCCTCTTTTTTGATGTAGTTTTCGGGTTTGAGTTTTTTTGATAGTCCTAAATTCGTGTAGTTTTAAGCTATTCTTGTGAAGCACGGAACGAGGAGGTGTTCTGGCTTCAGTTTTGTTCCATAACGGGACTTGGATGCCCTTTGTAAATGATGTCAGAGATCTGAACATGCGCACGAGAAACCGGAGTCACACGATTGCTGGCGTACAAATTCCAGTCCCTCAGACTGGTTGATTTATTGGAAGGCTCGGAGGAAAGGGGCTCTTCTCTGAGTTTTACGATGCTGTTGTTTCTTTGTAGGGTGGCAAGATTCCTGTCAGATGGACGGCTCTGGAGGCGATCGAGTACCGCAAGTTTACACCCGCAAGTGATGTGTGGAGCTATGGAGTCGTGTTGTGGGAGATCATGTCATTTGCCGAGCGGCCTTATTGGGACTGGAGTAACTATGAGGTAAGTGATAGCACAGGAACACCAAGCATGTTGGTGTTAGGGTTTGTTCTAATAGCAAACAAAGACATGAAAGCAAAGCAAAAGGAGTTTCTAATATATCGTTTTGTGGATCATTTTTTCAAGTGATGGATCGAGTCAAGGGAGGATATCGTCTTCCACCGCCATTGGTACGTTAAGTTTTGTTTGTTAAGCCGCTGTTACACGTTGAAACTTTTAGCTGAAACTTGTGTGCAACGGCGCTGCGAAACAAGTTTCAGCAGGCGTTGCACCGTGTAACATGGTCGGTTTCGTGATACTTTTTAGAACTTCCGTTGCGAGACAAATTTCACGAAAAGTAGAACCGCTTTCTACTTCTGCAGAGGTCGCAACGATCGCAATGGTGATAAATACAAGAGTTTCACCGTGTAACACCACTTCGTGAAACTGCATGGTCTCGCTCGGTCCCTCATCGCTGTTGCGCACAAGTTTCAGCTAAAAGTTTCAACGTATAACAGCGGCTTTAGTGAATTTTACTGTATTGATCGAGCCACCGTGGCTATTACGTCGTTTCGCTTCTAGTAATAACAATCCATTTCTTCTACCTTTTTTTTCTTTGTCTTCATTTATGTTTTCAATTTTTTTTGTTTTTTATTTTCGTCGTCCGGGTAACCTGTACTTACATCGGAACAGTCACGCAAAGTTGCATAGTTTTTTCTTGTCTGCGGCACAATAATGATAATTATAATGATAATAAACTTTTGGAAAATGTGGTCTTTGACAAGCAACGTGCGTGTATAGTATTTAACAAATTACCGTGGCCGAGGTTTATGTTATGCAGAATGCTGATGCGGGTAACAGGCACCCAAGCTATGATAATTCTCTCTGTCATGCGAAAACCGAATTCAATAATTGTTTTATTGTGCGTACACTGAGCGTTTGTAAAGGCAAGAGCTAGAGAAAGAATTCTAAACATGCCACATCAACTTGTAAACAACTTTATTTGTAAGCAGGCAACCTACAAATTGCAGCACAGTCCAAACGTTTCCGGCATGATATTACAACATTCCACTCTAAAACTTAACTCGGCTCTTGACTGAACTTGCAATGTTCTCGACTGGTAAAACTTTCTATAATAAAAATAGTTCTTGAACGGTTCAGCAGAAAACCGTGCATCTCGCCTGTGTAAAACCATTGTCTGCAAAATGACGTTACTTCCACATGTATTAAAATTAAGGTCTGTAGGTATGACGTAACGAAAACTGTGTCGGCAATAATTAGCGGCGTATGGATTAATGTGCTAATAAACGGAACCTCTTAGATGTGTTGTGTCTGTGCCTTTCAGGGATGCCCTAAAGCCATTCACCAGACAATGTTAAACTGCTGTCATGCTGACCGAAACAAGAGGCCCAAGTTTGCTAATGTAGTTAAGAAACTGGATGTACTGATACGTTCCCCGGACAAGCTCAATGATGTCTCCTCCCCGGAGTCTCCCAAGTAAGAAGTTATAGTTGCTATGGGAACAGTTTGAACGGGCGCAGGAAGGGTGGACCGAAAAAGGCTCCATTGAAGACGATCCTTTTTGTTTGTTTGTTTATGTAAGCAGTTGTTTGGGGTTTCGTTGGTGTTCAGGCGCCGTCTTCGATGGGCGAAACATGCAGAGTGCGATGCAGTTAAATTCATAACTGGATAACGAACACAGATAATTTCTAAGGTCGTGATTTTTACTCGGGCTGGTAAAAAGCCCGAGGTTTAAAATGGGCTTCATTTTTCGTCGTCGTATTTCATCCGCAAAAGGCACTTCCGGCGTTTCTGCGCAAGCGCGAACTATAAATAACTCACAAAAGCAAGAAAGATGCCTGTTTTTACGTATCGGAAAACGTCGATTCACCTTGTGTCGTGACGAGAAACTGACCGCAGAAACCTTACTCTCTTTCTTATGTTTCAAATGACGTATTTGTAAACAGATCATTTTTCTCCACACATTTCACCGAGACTACAATAACGTCTATGCGATAAAATCCTGCATCGTTTGATAAGCGTTTGCTTTCTCAAACACTTAGCAGAAATATTCATCGAAGCGAAAACAAGTGTGCTGGGTTTTTTTTTTTTTTTTTTTTTTTTTTTTTTTTGCAATAAATAACCTATTTTTACCTCACTAGCTATGCTGAACGTCAGTGGTCTAGAGGTCATTGTTATTGCCCGTATTGTTAACAACTCGGGTTCAACCTCTACTAGTGGCACCTATTGTGGGATTTTTTCTTCTTCTTTTATAAATATTTTTTTACAAGTGTTATTATTGTTTTCAATGGTTGAGCTGTAAAGCAATTTTGTAATTTTAAAGGGGTATATGTTGATCTGATAGGGGTCTACGGATATACACTGCAAAGAAATAGACTCCAACACAAGCTAAGCGCAATGCGTCCGATGTAAGAAAGACAGACTTCTCTCCATTCTTTTCTTTAGCGCTAAATTAGGGCTTAGGGATGTCTGTTTTGCTGCCGCTTTGACTAATTAGGAATGAATTTTTTTTGTATTTAATGTTATTTCGAAGTGAGCCCTCTTGATGAGTTATTTTTTCTCTTAGGGCAAGTGTTATTATTATTGTTTTCAATGGTTGAGCTGTAAAGCAATTTTGTAATTTTGACGGGATATATGTTGATCTGATAGGGGTCTACAGATATGCACTGCAAAGAAATAGACTCCAACACAAGCTAAGCGCAATGCGTCCGATGTAAGAAAGACAGACTTCTCTCCATTCTTTTCTTTAGCGCTAAATTAGGGATTAGGGATGTCTGTTTTGCTGCCGCTTTGACTAATTAGTAATAAATCAATTTTTTTTTGTATTTAATGTTATTTCGAAGTGAGCCCTCTTGATGAGTTATTTTTTCTCTTAGGGCAAACTTCGCCAATAAAATATGTTTGAATAAAAAATAAATAAATAAATAAATTAATTAGGGATACAATACTGTTTTTTGCAAGCCCGAGTTTAGGCTAATTGTAACCTCTTGTTGGGACTATTCTGGTGATGGTTATTCCGGTTTAGCAATACCCGGAATATGTTTTTCCAAAAGAACGCATACTTTGAAGACGAAACTCTCGTGGTGGCGGTGACTTGACCCCCGCGCGTAAAATTATCTGGACAAAGCGTCCGAACCTTACTTTCGTTTCCACGCGACAGGCTTGGTTGCTGCGCAATTTACAGGAAAAGACTTGAACTTTCTAATAATCTACGAACCAACAAAGAAATGTTTACAAATACCACAAGAGAAACCCCTTTCTCACTCTTAAAAATACGGTAAGACTTATCAATTTGCTGTCATCTTGAAAATGTAAATATTGCTTTGCGATCGCAATACAACCACCACCCGGTTACCACATATTCCGTATTCCATTCATTCTGTTCATTCTGCTGTGGGAAGCAAAAACTATTACTTACTCACCACTGTTTTGTCACTTGACGCGTAATTCTCTATCTCTTCCCCTCCCCCTATCCTCCCCTCCCCCCCTCCCTCCTCCCACCTTCTTCTCCTTTTGTTCCCATTCGATCGCGCCTTCTTATGACCGCGTTTGATTCCAGGTCCTCAAAGGTGGAGTACACCGAGCTGACCCCGATCGATGACTGGTTGGAGAGCATCAAGATGGGACAGTACAGTGACAGGTTCAGCAAAGCCGGGTTCACGAACCTGAAAGACGTTACCGAAGGAGATGAACTGGACTTCAATGAAATGGGAATCAAACTCATCGGACACAAGAACAAGATACGCAAGAGCCTGCGAGAAGTCAAGAAGTCTTTGATCAGGGATACTGCCTTTTGAAATTCACAATGGGATAGTCCGCAGATGATACATTAATGGGCGTTACCCCCGTATCCGAGAGGTACCCACGAAATCTGAGATGGTATACCCCTGGGAATTTCATTGGGGTTCCTAACGGATTTTATACGTAGATATCCCTAGTAATTTTCTGCACGTTACCCTTCGGAATATCGAAAGTGTTGTCTCTGGAAACTCTGAGTAAGGTACATCTCGGAACCTTTTTGATCCTGAGACTTTGAGGAGCCACTTAGTCACGGTTGGGATAACCCTGTTAATTTTTTTAGGGTTACCACTCGGAATTTTGTGTGGGGTTGACTGCGATTCACACCCTTTCGTCTATCCAAACTATATAATTTGTTGCATTATTCATACCCCGTTACATCTTTGCATGCATTTCGGCCTAAAAGGCAAAATAAATTGTTCATCTATAACAAAACTTAATTGAAGTGAAGAAAATCAAAATAATGTTGACGTTAAAATGATTTTTTTGGGGAGTATTCCGCGGTAAAGAAAGCATGCAGGGAACGAGGTTCAAATTTGTTAACCTCGGAAAAATCCGATCATATCATCATCGTCATCATTATTGTTATCGTCATCGTATTATAATATAATTTATTTTTTATTTTTTTGTATCGAAGAAAGGGGTCTAAAATAATCCGATGCATTTAGTTAAAACGAAGCTGTATTGCACATTATAGTGGCAGTATATAGCGATGCCCAGTTAGAACAAAGAAGCCTTTTAGGAGCAGCTGTTTGTATTAATTTTACGACATTGTGTCGCGTGAGCTTTGTCTCGCATGCGTGGAATATCGCAGTTTGAAGAAGTTTTTTTTTTGGTACGGTGTTGAAGGCCGTAAGATCAACAGCAAATGGACGTGGACAAATTTAGTTTGAATTTATTTTTTTGAAATTAAACCTAATGGTGGTCTATCGAATGTTACTATCAGAAACAACATTTATTTGCCGTTTTCTTTGGAGATCTGAAGAACAGTCTTGAAATCTGTTGATATCGTAATCATTTTATATATATCGAAGTTAAGATTGTTCATAAAGAAACGCTGCCACAATTATTACAGTTATGTAAGTAATATAGTTTAGTTAGCCTTGCCGTTCTAGTTGAAAACCAGTTGAAAAAAGAGCTTTGAAAAAAATTATTCTTCTTAACTAATATCGTACCGTTATATCAGTGTTAGTTGCAAGAATTGAGAGTTTCATCATAATTGGACCTTTTCAGGGTGGCAAAAGGCCGTTCACGTAACGCACGTGTTATTGCTTTTTTTCTGTCTTTTTTTTCCTCACCCCCTCACTCGCAATTTTTGAAGTTTTTATTTACACGTTATCGCGATGAAGAAAATCTATTTGAAAAATTTATTTGTATCCCTTGTACATATCCCGAGTCCCGAGTCCAAGTTCTTTCCAGGAAGAACAATTGGAACTATTTTTTTTAGAGATTGGCTGCAAGCCTTTCGTTGTGCAAATACAAGATATTTTTGCGTGGCTGTCATAAATGATTTTTTTTTGTAGTTTTCTACAGTGTGCCAAATTTCGTGCCAGAATTTTGATTACTTCTTTAATTATCTCAGATTATCCCTTTCTACAGCTTTCGCGCTTCAAACGAAAAAGAAGGAAAAAAGCTGCTACAATCGAGAGCGCTTGTTAGCTTAACTGTACGTCATCTGTAGTAGTCATAACTTAATATTTGATTGATTTTCTTTGTTATTTTTTCCCAATTCTATCTATAGCTCTACAATATTAGTTGGTAATAAATGGTCTTTAATAGTTACATAAAGTAAGTCAAGTTTCTAAGCGTACCAGTGTATCGTAAGTAAGTAATTATCGTGTAAAAGCAATAATTAAGCAATCCAGAAAGCAGAATTTCGTCAAAATGTTCGTCTTTCCTTGAGGCTCAGAATTTAAAAAAATAAGTACGTTGTGAAGTCTCACCTTTCCTAGCCTTCATCTAAAGTTTCCTTCTATTCCCCGGTAATTCCGACGGCGATTGGAGGAAAATCCCCTCACCCCGTAATCGGATACCCTTGGGACGAGCGTAGGAGTCCGCTTACAGGTTAAGGCAGCAGGGTTTCCGTGGAGATATCGTCTGGACCGTAGTTGTTTTTTTGTTTTTTCTTTCACGAGAGGAGGTTCGACTCAAAATTAATGGCAACGAGAACGCCGCAAAACAAAACAGTCGCTCTGCCTTCGTGCGTTCATAATAAGCTACAAGAAAGAGAAATTTACCGTCATATGCTCAACACTCTCGAGAAAACCGAAAATTTGGCCATTTGCCGTTTTGCAGAGGACAGCAAAGAAATGAACCAAAATCGAAAACGCACTTCCAGAGCGAATTTTTTTGCTAATTAAACTAATTAAACTCTGTGTCGTGGCGTTCTCGTTGCTAAAGCTTCTAACAGTAACTGACTGAAACATTGTCACCAAGCATGTCCTTCACTGTTCTCCCTGTACCATAAATCCGCCCTTAAGCACCCCCTCCCCCCCAACACACACACACGCACGCACGCACGCACACACGCACGCACGCGCACACACACCTTTTATAGATGTTGAAAGTTATTCCTGTACCTTGCCTTTCTACACCCCACCCACCCACTCCGACACCGGCTATTTTTAGACTGAGCTCAACAACCAAACGGAAACGCTACATCAATGATTTAGCAACTAAAAGAGCAGGAAAAAAAAGTGAAAAGAAAAACAACGACAACATCAGAATGTGTTACGGTTCAAAGCTGTATCAAAACTGTGGCCAATCGCCTTTAGGGGAACAAAGCATTATGAATGGAATGATCAAACATGCTCCGCAATTTGCTCCTCTTGTCAGTTTCTTATCATTGTACTGACTAAACATAACCATCAGAGAAACAGGATGAGCACTCTACAATAACAGGAAATAGCTTGACCTGGGTCTCAGTGCCATACTGGATAACGCAAAAGGGTTATTTTGCTGAGGAGGTATTATCCAACCAAGGTGAATTTAGGGGCTTCTTGAGATCGTGAAAAAAAGAACTTGTTCTTGAGCTCTTGCTGTTCCTACACACTGAAAAGTCACCAAACAGAGCTGTATCTTCAACCTCCGGGTGGGGGTAGGGGGAAGGGGGGAAGGGGGGAAGGGGCAATACTTTCCCTACCCTATCTGTTACGAAATTTTATCCCTCCTCAAATAACCAAAATTCCGTCACGTTAGCAAAAGCAATGCTGACGTGCCATTAATTTCGCGGTAGTGTGATACCCAAAATAGATATATCGGGTTCAGCTTAAGTAGTGAAGGGTTTCTGAGCTATGTCATAAAGGGTCGCGTTTCTTCCATGCTTCCCAAAATGTCTTCTAAGAGTCATGACTTGTCAGTGAGTCCCTTTACAGCCTTGTCTGTGTTCTGTTTGCTTCTTTACTCTGCCGGGTTTATTAGAATCGAGGTGAAGTTTAATGATCACGAACAAAGATTGTCAACTGTTGAGGAAGTCGTCTCTCAGATGAGACAAGAAATGGCGGACACCACGATGAGAGGTAATGGTATCTTGTTCAGTTCGTCTGTGTTCGTAGAATAAATCAATAATTGCAACGGAGTTATGGTACTAGAAGGCCGTAGCCAGGAAGATAAGATGTTGAATCGAATCGAACACTGAATATCCCCATTGACTCTATAGAAAATGGCCTTCTGAGGTACTGGAGAGTTATTAATAAATAGCTCATATCTTATGAAAAAAAGATCGATACAGTTTTGACCGTTTTCAGTCTCCTGAATTGGAGTAGGTAATACAATGCCGCTCTAAAACATGATCAAACATGCAGTGTGAAAAGAATATAAATGACAAGTAAGGTCAAGTGAAGGTGGATTTTAATCTCTGGATTGCATTAACAAAATGTTCAAAAATATCAAGATAAGTTAGCTGACTTTACTTTTTATGTGTTACTTGAAGGTCTCAATGGGGTAGTGGCTTTTACGACTAACGGTTACATTTTTGGCCCTTTTACGGCTAACGATTAAATTTTTCGCGTTACGGTTAACTGAAATTTTAATAACTAATTACCATTGTTTATAATATAATAATTAACTAGAAATATAAAGAGAAACTGAACAACAAGGGCAGAAAATGGCGAGGGCTGTCAAAACGTCAAGGCGACTGTCAAGTTGTTGGGTTTTGTGTTTTTTGTTTTCAAAAATGTTTTTGTGTTGTGAGTTTTGTGTTCCGGTTTTCACAGATGTTTTTGTGTTTTGGGTTTTGTCATTCTGTTTTCGAGAATGTTTATGTGTTGTGTGATTTGTGATTCTGTTTTGTCTTTATCGGCCAACGTAGTTTTATACAGTTAACGGTTAAATTTTAAGCTCTTTTACGCCTAGTAGTTCAATTTTCGGCCTTTTTACGGCTAGCGGTTAAACTTCACTGAGACCCTCTTACTTTTATTGGCAGCTAAATCAGAAAAAAACAGAAGTGTTGAACTCTTTGAAGGGGGTAACAATCAGCGAGGCAAACTGAAACGATTCAAACGAAAAATTTCCAACGCTGCACCTTTTAACAAGACCACAGATATTAAAGAAGTTTTGGAGGATGTCGTCACCTCAAGTTTTAAGAAGCTTTGTCACAACAGTGGAAACTTTTGCCCCCGTGGAAGGCCAGGACCACCAGGGAGGAGAGGGAGGAAAGGATCGCAAGGGGTGATGGGATCACCTGGCAGAAGTGGAAAACAAGGCATTATGGGACCACCTGGAATAAGAGGAGAAAAGGGAATTAAAGGAGATACTGGCGCACCGGGAATTCCAGGAATGAAAGGCAAACCAGGAGAATCCATTTCACCACCAGTGGTAGCAGTTTCCTCTTCTTATTTGACCGTGAATGAAAGCAACACCGCTTCATTATTGTGTTCTGCCTCGGGAAATCCCGCTCCACAGTTAACTTGGTCCCGCGTAAATGGCTCGTTTCCTGGTTACAGAACAAAAGTGACGTCAGAAGGACTGCTGAGAATTGATAACGTAAGACTTGATGATGCTGGGAAATACAAATGCGTAGCGCAAAATATTCTGGGAAGGAAAGAGGAAGTGGCAAGTCTGGTCGTACATAGTAAGTTTACCTTCAATTTACTTCAGGGCAAAAGTTAGCAGGCTGTCAGTTATGTATGAGAAGAAAGCAGTAGTAGGGTGTCTAAAGGTCATCATTAGAAAATAGTTATGGTCTTTAATTTCACAATTGAGTCTTTGAGTTATACCACCTTCCTTTTAGTTTCCAACTATTAAACGTGGGTGACCTTACGGTCCTTTTTTTCCATTTGGTATATTTAGCGCTATGATTGCTTTGTCTAGCAGACTGTTCACTGCAATAAAAAATTTTGAAAAACATTCTCTGAACGTCATTAAACAATAGTTATGAAAATAAGCCTTAGGTCACCACCATATCGGTTCCACTGATGTCTAAACGTCTGGGTACATTGAAACACACCTTCCTTTCACTTTCCTCAACCGCTATATATCTGTCAAATATCCACTACTCATTGTGCTATATAGCAAATATGGGGCAAATAAAAGAGTTAAGGGGTTATGGCGTGGTTATGGCACCGAATAAAATAAAATTATTTTACTCAATTGTCTTATTTTCTAATCATTAAGGTATTTGGTGGCTGCATGGTGGCTAGGTGGCTCATCTTATAGCTTCGGCATGACGTGCGTCCCGCATTCAGCTTCTGGGGCTTCACAGCAATGTCTAACGGCTCCTTTATCATTACATATGGGGCTTGAGAAGTTGATGTTAGCATATAATATGCACGTGGTATTTGAACTAACTCGATTTCATGCTTGTAAAATGCTGAAATCTGCACACCCCTCTTAATACCTTTCACCTTTTGTTTTATACAGGTAACCCAAGGTGATCTTGTCGTTTGGCCCATCTTACGCGGAAAAGGGGCAGAACATCATCTTACCAGAATGTCACGTAACCAGCTTCCCACCAGCAGTAATAACGTGGCTTAAAGTGCATGATAACATTTCCTCGGCCAGGGCTGTTGCGAAGGACGGACAGTTGTCAATCTTGGCTGCTCAGAAGAAGGATTCCGGATTGTATAAATGCAAAGCCTCAAATCATCTAGGTCATAGCTCATCTGTTACTCAACTTAACATTGTGGAACTGCCCCATTTCACTGTTCGTCCGCCCTCACATCTAAACCTAGGCACGATCCATAATGTCACAGTTGACTGCCAGGCTGCAGGGGACCCAAAACCAAAAGTCACCTGGAGGAGGGAAAGGGGCGAACTACCTGTTGGAAGATCGGAAGTCAGTGTCACTGGAAAACTAAACATCTGGAATCCTAAAGTTGAAGATTCGGGGAAATATACTTGCGTAGCGATGTCCAATATTATCTTCTCCAAGGCATTTGCTTCAATGGAGCTGACTATTGAAGGTAAAACGGACTGCGATGTTATTTCCTTTCATGTGTCCACCACAGGACACATGCACAGACATGCATTATAAAGTAAACTGTTGAGATGTGTTTCGCTTTCTTTTCGTTGGTTTGTATGACGTTTACATCACAGTGAAGAAGGACATTGCATCTCAGCAAGCTTGGTTAGCTTCTCTGTGGGTCTGCATGTGGAACTGCTCGACAGTATCGTTTTAATTTTTTCTAAAGCAGATCCCTTCCAAACATAATAGATATAGCACTAAAGGCGAGTGAAACAATTTTATTCTTAAAGAAGGCTTGACAGTGATACAAAAATCTTTAGATAACATAATTACATAATGTACGCCTTTATAGAGATACTGATTAAGAAAGTTGTTCTAGCAAGGGGTAAACCTTTTCACCTGACTATCCCGGTTAACATTTTAAACTTTAAAGCAAGCTGATGGGCTTATATATATATATTCTTATAGGATGTGCTCCATTGGGAGTGGCTGACATAAGCAGGGTTCCAGATGAGAGAATAACGGCCAGCTCATTCAATATTGATAAGGAACAGCCATCCTATGGTCGACTGAATGAAACCAGGGGACATGGAGTGTGGTGTGCAAAGACCACTACTGACAGAACAGATTACCTTCAAGTCGACATGGGTGCGGAGCTCCAAGTTTGTGCCGTAGCAACACAAGGACATGGAGGAGGTGTCCGCGTAACCAGTTACAAGTTAAAACTTTCCTTAGATGGAAAAAGTTTTAACACTTACACAGAAAACAATGCTGCAAAGGTAAATAAACAAACTTTTTGTGAACTGGTTAAAAACACTAAAAGCTCTCATATGCTTTCCTCGCAGCATAAGGTTAGTAGTATTTATGAAAGAAAAACGAATTTCGATTGGCTACAAACTAAAGGGAAGTACATTTTTGCTAACCAATTGCAAATACAGTCAGTGGCCTGCAAAACAAGTTCCAAAACGCCACGATAGCTTTTAAGTGCTCCACCTCTCTGTAATCTGTATAGCCTTGTTCACACTAGCGACATAACGACATAAAATGGACGTCATCTCGATGTAAAAAGGACGTTATGTTTCCAGTGTGAACAGGTAGACATAATGGCATAACGGTAACATATCAGAATGAACATAACGACATAAAGAAACGAAAAACTGATCTTTTCCTATGCCGTTATGTCGATGTCGTTATGTCGCTAGTGTGAACGGGGCTTATCATGTCGTGAACTGGACTATATACCAACCTGAGTGCTTTTCATCACGGTCATTTTGAGTAAGATGGCATTGTAACATTGCACATTGTTTGACCTTATTAAAACACCAGGGAAATGAACCACGTAGGCTTCTTAATGGGAGAAGGTCAGGGCGTTCCTACTTGTTTTTATATATTTTATGTAAAGGTTTATCCCTTTAAAATTTTAGTTTGTTTTGCCCCGAGGTTTAATTAACAAATAAAGAGGCTCCGCCTGTGATCTGTTCTGTTGTAAAGCACGCTGGAAGCGGATAGAGCAGGAAAGAAGTGTAGGGGAAACGAGAGACGTCGTCGAGTGTTTTCCCTACTTCTTGAGTAATCTATCCGCTCCCTAGGTGTTTTACAACAGAACAGATCACAGGCGAGGCTTCTTTATTTGTTTTATAATAAAGAACTTATTATTCTTAATTTCCTCACGCATTAATTCGGCTAAAATTTTCAGAAAACGTTATTTTCCAAATCCTGCGAGTGGCGTCAGCAGTGCATCTGTACTCTCAGAAACTGTCAAAGTGCAAGTAGTTTCTCGGTCGTCTAAAATTTGGATCAAAAAGAAAATTGCTAAGTAAAATCCGGCTGAAATTCGCTAAAACAAGCGGTAAAGATCAAGAGCTAGTTTGGAAAGATACTCAGGAAGTTGAATTTTCGATTGATAAAAGGAAAAGCAAAAGAGTTTTCTCGAAAAAAGCTTAAAATTTGGGTCGACTTGGATGGAGCCCGGCGTAGCTGGATTGTGAGGTTGCAAAAAAAAAATGATATTTAACACCTACAGGGCCTTTGCTTCACCACGGTATTTTGCAGCTCACCAAAAAGGTTCACAGAGCAGTTTACCATTAATGAGAGGAACGAGTAGCTCAAACTTAGTGGAAACCGTTTGAACAAACCGTCTGTTATGTTTACGGATGCGTGTTTTTAAGGGGTTGTGTATTTTCAAGTGGTGGAAACCTCTACAGTACAGGTGAATTAAATAAGCTTAAATTGAATCTTTGAACATTTGGTTTAATATTTGCTTCTTTTGTTCAGGACTGAAACTCGTATTTATCTCTCGACTGGATGTAAACAATAATTATAAGCTTAACCTACACTCGTTTTGGACGCAAATTGTCTGTTTGTTTCGCTTGCGAGGGAACGAGTGTTTTTACTTCGCTTGGCTGACTGTTTTTGACGAGCCTCAGCAATGTTAAGAAAACTTTGCCCTTATGTTTTTAATACGTGATTGGAATGAGTCCTCGTAAAGAGTTAATATCACTTGTGTTTCATGCTGTTATTTATGGTGTTACTCACAAAAGCTCGTTTTCATACTCATTTTTTAGGTCGTACGAGACGTCTGAGTCAATGTTTTTGGTGTCGACTCGATGGCGTGACACCGTAGTTGGCCGTGCATCTATACTCTCATAAAACACGCTGTTTTAACGAATCAGAGAGTGCGTTATATCGAAGCTTTCTTATGAAATATTTTACTGAAAGGTTTATTGCTTTGGTGGTCTTACCGAACCCGAACGAATGAATGAAGCTTAAGTTAAAGCGACTGAAAACTGAACTTAACGATCGAACAACTCGACAGGTAGAGAACCAGATGACCAAAACAATGAACGAAGTTTTCGCGGTTTCAATCTTTAGACGGCACTCCCACACAGTAGGACGCTATCCTTCTGAGAGTCAAACAATGTTCAATATTGCAACAAAGCAACAAAGATTTAGCATCTCTTCTATGGTACACGGCAAAAAATAAACACTCAAAAACTATTCGTTTTGGCTCTCTCCGTCTTCTTTCTCATGTTCCTATGCCAAGGTGAGCTTTTCCGTGTTCATCATAGAAGCAAGAACTACTTTGTGAGGTTTCGATTACTGATTGATTCATTTAAGAAAACATAAACATGATATGTTTTTATTTGTATATCTTTATTTCTATTCTATACCCTAAGTAAAGCTGAGCTGAGTAAATAATAAATTCTTTCAAATCCATTCATTCGTTCTTTCATTTGTTCGTCCGTCCGTCCGTGCGTGCGTTCGTTCGTTCATTTCGTTCATTCATCCATAATTCACTCCAATGACATTTTTTGTAAAGGTCCCACAGATACTTTGATCATGTCTTGACGAAATTTATCACAGAGAAAAAAAACAACAACAACAACAAAAAAGCTAGCGCATGGACTTTAAAGTGTACCATTCACTTGGCTTACATTCATTTACTTTGCAAAACGTAATGTTTTCCTTTCTTCTCTCGATTTCAGGTGTTCCCGGGAAACAAACATGGAAGGGGTATTTTAAAACATTCACTCAGCAGCCACGTTAGAGCCAGATTTGTTCGGTTTTACCCTGTGACATTCCATGGATGGCCTTGCATGAGCATTGAAATATTTGTGTGAAAATGACAGTTTTCGTCATTTTTGTCAGAACTGTTAATGCGTACTCCAGGTCATGATACATCTATAGAAAGTTACCTTTAGGTTTAAGAGCTTCTGCATGAGAGACCGGGCCAGACTTGGAAATGAAGGTCGGCCGATTTCGCTTAAAATTGGTACACAAAGTCGTTGTGTGGACTTATGTAATATACCACAGTTTCAGCTTCAACGATAGTCGAGTTCTGGATATCAGCCTCTCGGGGGTCCCGAGAGGCTGATTTCCAATGCAATTTTGGCCACTTTTCAATCTCCCTTTTAGCAGCATACAACATGTTAATTTCAGACAAAACCAAAACCATATTTGTAATGCCCTATCCTTAGGCTTCTATGGATAAAAACATAGGCTCATTGGAATTTTTCGTTAGGCTGTGGCTGTTATCACAACTTGGTCCTATTTGAAGCATATAGGGAGCAACCGGAAATGGCCTGTTTTTCAGATCGTATATTTTCCATGCCCATGTTTTATATCGTCAAGTCTTAGTATTCCTGCAAAGTTCAGCCCTTCGTTTGGTAATATCAAGAAAAAAATACTAAGGTTGAGGCTCTTTTACTAAGGAAAAATTTACGAGAAGATGACTAAGCAGGCTACTTCCGGTAAAAGTCTGAACAAAGGTTGTCTGTATTAATCAGTCATTTAATTTCCATTAATACTTTTCTTTCTTCTAAGTTATGATTTAGAGACTCTGAGGGTAATTGTAACCGAAAAGACTTCCCGTTAATTAGAAATTTTCATGTGATTTTTTAGGACAGATCAGATTTTGGTCCGACAACGTTATAAATTTGTGGATATACATCTAACAACCCATCTCCTGCCGGCCAATCTCAATGCACCATTGCATCTTTTTGTCAAAACTGCAATATTAAGATTACCTTTTTCATTCAACCCGTTCCACGTAACAGAGTCTGTGGCCCTGGGTAATGAAGCGCTAATCAATCAGGTAGGAAATAAGCCAAGCTTTGTGGTCCCATTTCGTACTATAACCCACCTGTTTGGGACTTCAGTATTTTCTGCAGAAAAATAACCTATCAGTCATTCTAAATGCAACCACAACGTCTGTCGTGACGCCTCTTGAAAATCACTTTGAACCTTTAGGAAATTTCGAATATAACTATAGCTAATTGTCTAATGCAAAATGCAGTCTGACTCTTCCACTCTATATGTAAATTGTGTCGATAAATTCACTTACTATAAACGCTTGCCTGGCTTCACGTTTAGAAGGATGTCCCTTTCCTATAATCCCTTCGAAGTGAAGCAACATTTAAAACCTTAGCCCCAGCGATAAATTGGTCGTGAGTGCGTCGTTGCGAGTAATGAAAATTCAGGTTGATTCATACCGTCTATACACCTTATTCCAAAATGGGGGCCAATAATTAGCCCTCTTTGCCTCGTCAACCTGTACAAAATACAAAAGAGTTTTGAAGTGAAAATGAGGCAAAGAGGGCTAATTATCATGCACACAAAAGAATAATAAATTTGACGCCATTTTGGAATAAGGTGTAAAATGATGATTCATACCGTGTATAAGTTCGCATGTTGTGACGAGGTTTGCTGAATATGATTGACTTGGAATTAACTTTTTTGGAAACGACGAAACTTGAAAAAGTGCAATGCGTTTCCTCCTCCTCCTCATCCGAGCCATAGACAACCGCAAATAGTTTCAATACACATATTAAGTACTTTGTAGGAAAAGTGGATAATTTTTTAAGCGTTCCACTTTGCAAACACATGTTTGGGCGCAGATCCAAATTTTCCTTGACGGTGCCCTTTAAGGATTATTTATTCATACCCAGTCCCCCAATGCAAACGGTCCAGGTATTAGAAGGGTCCGTTTTCGTCGCCACGCCGCGAAAAAAAAATTGTGTGACCAATTTGCCAGAAGAATACCCGTGGGGGCACACTCCCCCTTTCTCTATCGGTATTTTCCATTTGTTGCTTTCTCATTTAGCACAGATCCATGGTGACAACCAGGCTTAATCAGTGTACTGCATATATATCCAAAGATAGGACAGGGTTGGAGTGTATTTTCCTTCAAAGGCTACTGCTTTGACAACTTGGGAAATGCAATAATTATTTTAGCTTTCTTTGAGCATTTAAGGACTTGTGTTTTTTCATGGCACCCCTAGCTGTAGATCAGATTAGAAAGTAAGTCTTGACGGACTTACATTGAATTTCTGGCCCTTAACTCCGGTTTCAGAGCAAACTAAAAGCGAAAATCTCCCTGAACAGCCATTATGCTTGCTGTAGGTGGTAAGGTAATTCGTCTCAAGGGCCAGTGCCTCATATCTGCTGGAGCTTAAATTGGTTCTTGCTCTTCTTCCCCGGACAGAATGATTATCACCAGTGCCAATTCATACATCTGGGTGGAAAGAGGCCCTGTTAGTCCAGACTGCTAACCATCAGGCCACCGCGATATGCGTAAGGTAGTTGCTTTCGTGTAGAATCCGAATGCATTACTGCGTTACATGTATACTTAAATCTGTCGTAAATCGACAAAATGCAACAGCGAAAAAATATATAGCCAGCACTTTTAAAAGAAAGTGAATGTCTTGCTGGCTGTTTTGTTTGTTCAAAAGATAGGAAACTATCTGTGATCAATTAATTAAACTATTTAAATCTATTCAGTCTGTAAGTGAATTTTTTTCATTTCAGGAGCTTCGACAAAACACTGGTGCCCCATTTACTGATCCCCCACTGATCCCCTTACTGATCCCCATAAAATTCACTCAAATGATTTGAGGCTGAATCAAGTTCAAGGATAAATTCTGGCTTACCTCAGAGTTCAAAGATGGCAGAAACTTGGTCCGACGGAGGACCTACTTTCTGACTCGTTTCACAGTCACTATAAGTACCCCAATTCTCTTCTACAATAAACAAAATAAGTTGAAGCATCATCAAGTATGTTATCCGTGTCTGCGAAAAGCCACGAAAACGGCAACAACGAAGACAGAAAGAAACGAAAACGGTTGGAAGATAAACACAAGTGTCAAGCGAGCGACATAACAAACCGGAAGTCGATCCAATCAACATCAGGTTGCAATGTCGCTCTGTGTATGTTAATTTATCGTCGAACTGTTTTCGTTGCTTTCTGTCTTCGTTGTCGCCGTTGTCGCAGACACGGATAACATACTTGATGATGCTTCAATTTATTTTGCGTTCGTTTATCGTAGAAGAGAACTGGGGTACTTGTAATGACGGTGAAACGAGTCAGAAAGTAGGCCCTCCCTCTGACCTAGGCTGTAAAACAGCCGTATTTTTGCATTGGTCGAATGCGAGGTCTTGTCAAGCGAAAGGTCTGGAGCGAGGGCGAAAACCTAGAGTGAGACTGGGGAGAGACGCTAAAAATTTTTCTCTCTCCACACACGCCCTACGGACATGTGAGGCTCGCGTTCGCAAAACGAAAATAAAAACCGACTGTTTTGCAGTCTGCCTCGGACCCAGTTTCCACCATCTTTGAACTCTGAGGGCAGCCAGAATTTATCCGTGAACTTGATTCAGCCTCAAATCATTTTTATTTTGCTGTTTTACTTTTTCCAGTGACTTTTATAGGGGATCAGTAGGGGGATCAGTAAACAGGGGATCAGTGTTTTGTCGAAGCCCTCATTTCAGTGCGCTTGAAAGGTAGAGGAGCAAAAATAGTTAAAGTTAGGTTAGGTTTCCAAACGTAAAAACCAAAGCTCTAAGAATCATATCTGTCAGTTCTGTGTACTTCAAATCTAGAGTTGTGTTTAAGGGTACATTTAAGACTTCAAATTTTAAACGAATTTCTCCAAAAAGCAAGCAAAATAGTTTACTAAATGAATTCTTCAACCGGTTCTCGTTTGAATTAACCAATTAATACAGGTACAATGAAAGATAAATTAAGAGCTCTAGCCAAGCGACTCATAAATTCGATCATCATTCAAAATTTATTCGTTCCACTGGTTCATGGATCGTTGTTCCATCACCATCTGTATCTATCTATCTCTAACTTATCTATCTACCTCTAACTTAAATGGTCTCCGCACCTTTTACCTTTTACGGAGCTTCATCTGTTTTGTTGCCACAATACAATTGCTAACATTTTCGACGCCATATTGGATGTTGTTTCACTTGAAAAGTCAAAAGAGCTTGGAGATGAATTGCCCAATAATGAATCACAGCGGAGACACTTCGCGCTTCATGCTCAAGCAATGTAATCTCCTGGCGAAAATAGGAAGAAATTTGGCCCTCTATTGTATTACGAGGCTTACTCACTTACAATCTCTATTGTAACGATGGTATTTGCCTAGAGTCGATACCAAAGAAGAGCTATGACGGAAGCTTGAAGGAAAGCACCTCTGGGTGTGTCAGAATTAAATCGGAAATTTCAGTTAGTAACACTAGTCACACAAAGTATTTGTGATGTTCTGGGAGGGGGAAGGAGAAACGAACTCAGAGCTTAAACTTCCAATTATGGGGAATAGTCAGTTATAAAGGCATGTGACGTTAGAGTGTCATAAATTCCAAAACACCGGTCATATTGAATCCAACAGTCTGGCTTTTCATGACTATTCCATGAAGTCGAAAGATCGCTTTTGTCAATGACAGTAAAATTTAAAGACTAGAGAAGGGGTACTAAAGGAATGAAAAAGTGCAAAAAATTTTGTCGGTCACAAGAAACTTGAAAAAGTCAATACAAAACTGAGAGTAAGACGAGAAAACTCACGCTTAAGTAATTATGCCTGACAAAACGAGGTTACCATGGAAAAAAGGCAGAGTCCTATAAATAAAGTTTTGTTTGGCTCAACCTTTCCTACCTAACTTATAAACTCACTAAACAACTTGTTTCATTGTATTTTGATTACTTTTCTTGTTATCAACGTTTCTTCGTCACCTTTCATGCAGTCCCCTAAGCCGAAACTTAGCTAATACAAATACACAAAATTTAGTTTCAAATCCACAGTAGGAAAATTGATTTCTACCTTATGGTTTGCAAATATATGTTTCCTTTAATAATTTACTTTGGGATCATTGACAACCTCGTTCCCAGGATCTCTCCTCTTCCCGTCCCCTGGAGCGAGAGAGAATAGACCCTGGTTCAGGATGGTCACGTGTGTCTGAGACAATTGAAGACGTTAGGGAGGGGTCCTTATATTTCAATATTTTGTTGCCGTTTGTTTTGTAACAATCCAAGCGAGGGCTATCGTGTTCTCTACTCGCTTACAATTTCATGCAGTCATCTGGGAAAGTCATCGGTTTCAAAACAACTCTCATCCGTTGGAACTAAAGAGTTTATTTCTCTGATATTCAAAAAGCTTTCCATCACGATCACTGGTTTAGTATCGAAAGGCGGCGACCATGGAGTGATGCGAAACGCAACCGCAATTTAGTGTTTTATCTGATATAAAGAGTAGCGTGTTCCCGACCCGGTTGAGACCGCATATGAGAAAGATGCAGACATGAACAGCCGTTATAAGAGTCCTAATATGCCCATGGATTCTTCATGGTTGCTGTGTAAAAGTTTCGTTTTCATTCGCTACAGTTAAAGTATTGACGCATCCGAATTAATGCTGTAACAAATTAACGTGGTGTGGTATATAATTTTGAGAAGATCGAATGATAATCGTTTACTGTGAAATGCGCCTCCGATGATTTTCACGGTCAAAGCTTTTGGATCTTCGACAGCCTCTGAAAAAGCTCGTTGCGTTAACCTCTTGGCAAACGAGTGGCTGTTTTGTTTCGTGGTATGCAAAATTTTGGCGTCTGTGGTGCTGTTTGGCTTACCAACGAAGAATTGACCACCGTGTCAAAGCGAATCGAGGAATTGTGTACAACTCTTCGCTCTAACGAAGGGATAGTGATCTGAAGCTGTTATAAATGTAAACATTTAGCGTACAATTGCTTACTTGTGTTCTTAGAAAGTAATATTTACCTATCACTTCAAGCCTTGATCCCGACTACAGGCGGTAGTTACCCTTTAGTCGTTCACAGCTTTCGTTTTGCCTTTCAGCGGTCGCACTAGCCGTCGCTTTGTAATTTTGTTTTGGCGGCTGAGGATTTATCAGGATTCATCCCACTCGACATGGTCCGTGCTTCGAGGATAACACGCTTCGTTGGCTTTCAGTACTTTCCCGTTCTCCCCTAGGCTCAGTAGAGACAACTTTCATACTAACACGCCCCTCCCTCGACTTGTTTATTTGTAATCTCCCAGATTCTGGGAGACACGTGACCAGTCTGAACCAGGGTCTTTTCTCTCTCGCTCCAAGGGGTGGGAAGAGGAAATACCCTGGGAACGAGGTTGGATCATTGATTGTTTGTTAAATGTACGATTGGCGTCTAAAAGCTCTCCTAATAAGGAATTAAGATTTTGACCGGAAGTACATAGTAGGTAACTTCTCTTAAAGTGTTTCATAGTAAAAAAGCCTCAACCTTAGTATTTTTTTCTTGATAATACTAAACTAAGGCCTGCACTTTGCAGGAATACTAAGACTTGACGATATAAAACATGGGCATGGAAAATATACGATCTGAAAAACAGGCCATTTCCGGTTGCTCCCCATATGCTTCAAATAGGACCAAGTTGTGATAACAGCCACAGCCTAACGAAAAATTCCAATGAGCCTATGTTTTTACCCCTAGAAGCCTAAGGATAGGGCATTACAAATATGGTTTTGGTTTTGTCTGAAATTAATTGTACGTTGCTAAAAGGGAGATTGAAAAGTGGCCCAAATTGCATTGAAAATTAGCCTCTCGGACCCCTGAGAGGCTGATATCCAGAACTCGGCTTTAAAAGGTTGTTGAAGCTGAAACTGTGGTATATTACATAAGTCCACACAACGACTTTGTGTACCAATTTTAAGCGAAATCGGCCGACCTTCATTTCCAAGTCTGGCCCGGTCTCTCAGGCAGAAGCTCTTAACACGTGAAAATTACCAGGTACCATATTCGTCCAAATTTTCGAGATTTCCTCAATTAAAAAAAAAATTCACGAAGTTTAACACTCGCTAAAAATAGACTACGCGAAAATTAAAATCGTGAAATTTAAAACTGCATTATCGGTCAATTAAACTGTAAAAAAATTACAGTTGCTGAAAAGTTTCGAATTGGTTGCTCATACAAGAGTCATATTGCTATTGTAGTAAGCTTTTCATGACACTTGTATTCATCGCAATTTCGATGTGGTTACTGTTGTCTCTGTTATCTGGCTGCTGGAATAGTTAATAAAAATACATCTCGCAAATTAACTGGTCTTTGTTATTCATTTTTTTGTGAGATTAAAATACGCCTCGGTTCCCTTTTTCTGAGTATTTGAGGAGTCACTTAGTCACGGTTGGGGTAACCCCTGGGAATTTTGTGTGGGGTTGATTGTGATCCATACCCTTTCGTCTAACCAAACTATATAATTTGTGACATGTTGTATTAATCATCCCCCGTTATATCCTTCCATGCATTTTGGCCTAAAAGGCAAAAGAAATTGTTTAGCTATAACGAAACCTAATTGAAATGAACAAAATCAAAATAATGTTGATGTTAAATGATTTTTTTCGGGATTATTCCAAGGTTAAGAAAGCATGCAAGTATCGGCGTACCTTTGGCCAGAAGCGAAGTTCATATCTTTGTTAACACGGAAAAATCCAATTGTATCATCATCGTCATCATCATTGTTATCGTCATCGTATTATTACATAATTTATTTTTGGTTTTTGTATCGACGGAAGGGGTCTAAAATATCCAGATGCATTTAGTTAAAACGAAGCTCTACTGCACATTACAGTGGCAGCATATAGCGATGCCCAGTTAGAACAAGCAATTTTTTTAGGATCAGCTGTTTGTATTAATTTTACGACATTGTCACTTGAGCTTTGCCACGCACGCGTAGAATATCGCAGTTTTAAGGTTTTTATTATCATTATTTTTTTTGCAACAGTGTTGGAAGCCGTGAGATCAATAGCAAATGGACCTGAACAAATTTAAGTTTGAATACATTTGTTTGAAATTAAACCTAAAGGCCCTTGCAAACGAGGACACATTGTTGCGGACACAATTTTCACAATTCATTTCCGTTAAATAATTCTACTCCTTTCGTATCAAGAGCAGAATAAAGGTTGTTGTTGTTGACACATTGTTGCTCACGATGTTTCTTGGGTTAGCAAACGAGCGGGACACAAAACAAAATGGTGTGTTTCCATGCTGCGCAAACTGGGAAACATTTGTTGCGGACACAAAATGTTTCTGGAAAAAATCTGGACACAACTTTTGTCCCCGCAACAAATGTTGCGCACGTGGGCAAACAGGGAAACATTTGTGTCCGTTACAATGTGTCCTCGTTTGCCAAGGCCTTAATGGTAAGCACGATCCATAATTATTAATGTCACAGTGGGCTGCCAGGCTGCAGGGGACTCAAATCCAAATGTCATTTGGAGGAAGGAAGGGGTGAACTACTTGTTGGAAGATCGGAAGTCAGTGTCACTGGAAAACTAAACATCTGGAATCCTAAAGTGGAAGACTCGGGGAAATATACTTGCGTAGCGATGTCGAACAATATTTTCTCCAAGGCAGTTGCTACAATGGAGCTGACTATTGCAGGTAAAATTGACTTGGATGTTAAATACGTTATTACGCACCTTTCTTATGACCGCCACAGAGCACTTTATAGGCTATATGTTGTTATCATGACATACATGGAAGTAAACATGCAGTTGAGATGTGTTTCGCTTTCTTTTCGTCGGTTTGCATGGCGTTTACATCAGAGTGAAGACAGTCTCGAATAAGGACATTGCATCTCAGCAAGCTTGGTTGCTTCTTGGAGCCTACATGTGAAACTGCGCCACAATATCGTTTTCTTCTAAAGCAGATCCCTTCCAAACATAAATAGATACAGCGCTATTTTATAAAGGCGAGTGAAACAATTTTCTTCATAAAGGAGGCTTGACAGTGACAAAAATCTTTAGATAACATAGTTATATACTGTACCCCTCATTTCAATACAAGGCGAGTACGAAAAACATCGGTAGTGAATTGGACTGTTGTAAGTTGCAAATAAGTGTAAGGCCGCCTGTACGTTCCGCTTTGTCATCGGCGTACGGGAAAAATTTTGTTGGGGCGGCTGAACATAATTTGCCCGAATGAAACTTGTTGGTCACAGATGCACAAGATGATTCTTTCATGACGTCAAGTTTTCATCGCCATACCGTGAGAGCACGGACGTTCAAAATAGTTCAGATATTTTCGGTAAATCGAGATCAACATTTGTAAAATACAAAACCATGAAACCATGAAAACGAGCTTGATGCGCCGCCGAAGCGTACCAAAAAGGGACGATCACGTACATTTACTCTTCTCAAATTCGGCCAAAAACCCGGCGACACTTTCGAGTTACCGTTATAAGTCAGGTGTTCAATGCCGGTCATGTCATGTGACGTGTAAGAAAAACAATGCGAGTCAACAAACGGCGGCAAGGCATTTTTCATACAGAGTACAAAATGACAAATCGCTATGGCAAAATATGTGCAAAGGTCCACTCTACAAAGCTATCATCAGCATGACAGCTTTGTATCTTTCCTGCTATAGCAAAATTATAGGAATCCCGGCCTTTACAACCCTTAACTCGAGGGAAGGGAAAGATAAAACTTATACCTAGCACGGTAACTGTCACATGGAAGCTTACAAAACTAACCTCAACAGTTCAATCATCATCATCATCATCATCATCATCATCATCATCATCATCATCATCATCATCATCATTATTATTATTCACTTAAAAGAACTTAAAAAAATAGTTGGAAAATTGATGGCAATGGTTGATTAAGTTCAAACTTTGCTCCAGGAAAAAAAGACATGCTTTTTAAAAAAGCGTTAATCGTGTTTTGCTCTGTTATAAAGCACTCAAGCAACACGCACAGAAACCGCACTCGCCTTCTGCTCGTGTTTCTTCCTACTACTTTCGTGTGCACTCTCGTCTCTTCCTTGCGCGCGTTATAACAGAAACAAAAGAACGGTTAAGGCTTTTTTTATTTGTTTAATAAGAACGCTAATCTGAATTTTTTTGACGTTTTCATAGAACTATATCGTAAATACTCTTTGTCTTTGGCCATCGTAGCTTAACAAGAAATAACACACAGACTGCGGTGATAAACATGACAATAGAACGCATTGTTGGAGATCAAAAATAAAACTATATAGTTTAACTTGACGTTTCGTATGTTTCGACATACATCTTCAGAAGTGACCGTTAGGAATTAAAGTAACAACTAAATTTGAAATTTAAGATAAGTAACTAATTACCAATAACCTTGACAGAAGCTAAAAATAATTTGCATATATTACCAAACAACTGAAGACCTGCATTAGTAAATTTTATGGCTGCATTGATCTTAAGGTTACTTTCCAAAGCGCTCATCGCATTAAGTCTCTTCTTCCCTACAAAGATAGAATTAACCGTTCCCAAATGTCAAAAGTTGTTTATAGTTTATAAAGCTAGTTGTTGGGACTGCCAGGATTTCTACATTGGAAAAACAAAACGCAGATTGCATGACAGAAAAACTGAACATTTTAAAGCGATCACGAGTAGCTGTAACGCATCTGCTATCGCAGACCACGTCACGTCAACTGGCCACAACTTAAAATGGGACCACTTTGAGATATTGGCGAAAGGTCGGTCAGATACTCATTGCAAGATAAAGGAGACTCTACTAATTAGAGAACTGAAACCTACCTTAAATGAAAATGTAAGCAGCGAAAAGCTGTATCTCTATTAGTTTGCATCTTTTATATGCAAATTATTTTTAGCTTCTGTCAAGGTTATTGTTAATTAGTTACTTATCTTAAATTTCAAATTTAGTTGTTACTTTAATTCCTAACGGTCACTTCTGAAGATGTATGTCGAAACATACGAAACGTCAAGTTAAACGATATAGTTTTATTTTTGTTCTCCAACAATGCGTTCTATTGTCATGTTTATCACCGCAGTCTGTGTGTTATTTCATAGAACTATGTTTGTGTTAAAATACTATGAGGACGTTCATTTCTCTCTGTTCTTCAAAACAATATGAAAACAAATCACGTGACTTTCTTTTCTTTCTATATTCACAGGTGTTTCCAGGAAACAAAGACAGAGATAGTATTGTGAAAAATACAATCAGCAATCCCGTAGGAGCCAGATATGTTCGATTCTTTTCCATGTCGCACCGTGGCTTTCCTTGTTTGAGAGTTGAAATCTATGTGTTAAAATGATAAAACTGTATCTTGCATACCAGTTTTCTTTGAACTTGTGATTCACGTGCTTGTTTTATTATCTTTTGTGTGGACGTATTCCAACATTTAAGACCTCGAAAAATATAGTAAACATAAAACAGAATTGTGTCGTTTTTTGGATTCGAACTTTCAAATATGTGACAAGTAGGTACGTTTCACTTAGGAATTTAGGCCGGCGTTTTCCTTCTATCTCAGCCTAAAAAAATACACGCGTGAGTCATGGTAATCGCTATCTTAAGAACGCTGGTATTTAATTAAATTTCGTTGTTTTAAGGTAACGACAGTATTTATTTTAAGGGGTCCGATCATAAATTGGCTACCTTCGAATAAACGGTGTTAAGTCTACAAAACCTTCGAATTTTTGGTATAGCATAGAATTCACTAGTACAGCTAGCATGCGTTGAGAAACATCCCTCTTCGTATAGGTTCTAGCCTTCCGGCCAATCTTGTTCTGCTTCCATTAAACCATATAATTTCAACTTATTTAAGGTAAGGAGACCAGTTCACATAAACTGAGAAAACACCTAACCTAAACAAAGTTAATCCAGCTTTGTATGTAAATACCCCTATTATGATTTGTTGTACATATACTTAGTTAATCAGTTCTGAATTCCTCTCAAGATTATTATAAATTAACGCGCTTATCAATTACCATTATTTCAGCTAACGATGGTGGGAACTCCGCCAGAACACTTCGTGTAGATTAAAAAGGGTTGTCTTTTTTAAACTTCATTTGCATAGTATTTATAAACCACTATCCGAACTTTTTAAATTGCCCCGGTTTCCAGGGATGGGTGACGCCAAAAAGGGGGGCCGGGATTGATTGGGCTGCATGGCTCCCGCGTTATGTTTGCTATCGTTTACCTCTTTTATCTCCCAGTCTAGGGTGAAATAAGATTTGAAGGACTTAAAAAGAAACTGAATATTCATTGCATTATTTAACCGTCGCAACTTTGGCACTAGAGAGCTTAACTCTTTCTCTACCGGTCGATTTGGTCGCCTTTTTCAGTTTGCAATAATCGACCTGGCTACTCCATATAAGGAGTTATCACGGCGATTTCGCTGGTCCGCAACATCGAAGGCTCTATATATCTTTGTTGTCACGCTTGTCTCGCTTAGCTGTCGTTTATTTCTAAACGAACACTGCAGCTACAGTTCTTTGCTTATTTGATTTATAAGTGTGTTGTTCGAGCCATTTTCCACCTCAGAAGCCCCCTGCCTGGCATCATAAAGCTGGGTTGATGGGTAAAGGCAATCCTTTGAAAGAAAACAGAGGTAAGAAGCAATTTCACACGAAGTGGACCGCTCAACGTATTCGAGCGAGTGATGGCAATCCAAGGAGTGAAGTTGTGTCTTTAGTCGTTTTGTGAGTGGATTCCGGGACCTGGCATGGCATGATTTTGGTTTTCAAATAGAATAAACAGTCATATTAAGTGAAAATTGGGAGTTTCGGTCAGTTTCCAGGGTGATGAAATCTGAAAAACTTATCATTTTGCAATAAAAATGGTTCATTTTGACCATAGTCTGGGATTTGTGAAAGTTACAGGTTTTCAAAGCCATCGTTCCCACAGGAACGATATTTGGTAAGCTTGAAGACAAAGGGTTAAGCTACGACGACGTCTATGGCGACGGCAACAAGAACGCCACATAACAATAATACTTCGTTTAGAACGTGAGCACATGGCAGTCAACTCCTCTTTCTTTTTCTCAACTTCAACGCCGCTAATTTAGCTCCCTCATTTTAAAAGTTAAAAAAATTGGGAAAATCGCGAAAGAGTTGCAATAACGAGAAGTCACGTTACATTTTGAAATGACGTTTTCGTTGCCGTTACCGTCGTCGTTGTAACCCTTTGCATACCAAGTGGACACATGTGGCCACAAAAAGACACCGTTCTTGCTTTGATTTATTTCTTGTTTAGCTTTAATCACAAGGTCAAGATAACCAAAGTGGATTTCACCAACAGGTGTCTCATTACTGCAGCTAAGAGATTGATTTATGCGCTTGATTCCCCGCTGCATATCACTGTTCGTTTGGCAAAAAAGCCCACAATGCTAATTTTTCGGCTGAAGAATAACGCCCAGAATTACACTATTTTACGTGAAGTTACTAACACAAAACTTTGTTTAACAACAAAATTCTACATTTGCAGCGAGCCTCAAGTTCCCGACTTGGTATCTGCGATGAAAGTTTTCTCTCATATTTCCTGCCAGCTACGGTTATAATAATAATAATAATAATAATAATAATAATAATAATAATAATAATTATTATTATTATTATTAAATAATTAAATAACAATATATAATTATAATAAGAACCTTCCCAGAATCCTTTGCAGCTGGAAAATCGTCAATCCCAAATAACTTGGTCAGTTTGAGGGCAGCAAGACCCCCACGTTGTCAAGAAATAAGTCTTACCATAAACTAATTATTGTACAAGACTAAGGGCGATGACGTCATTGGTCACGTGACTTTGTTCACTAGTGCGTTTTGTCTCACTGTGACGAAATTATTTTGTTATTGAAAAAGCAGTCAACGTGGTTTGAAGCACAATGGTGTGAGCCATTTCGGACTGCCCGGGTACCGAACAAAATATAAATATTAAGGGAGGTGTATACAATTTTCAAAAAGTGGGAGTCTGGGTACAAGTGCTATCTCGCGTTGCATTAAACGCGAGGAAACAAAAATTTGGATATTGGTAGATATTTTTATGAAATATACATTTTTATCATTTTTAATGCTGTGACGTCATCGGTCACGTGACCAGAACGGACCGAAGTTTAATATTCGCTCTAAAAGTTTACTAGAACCTTTCTCCAAAAATATTTTTAAGCGAAGTTGTAGATTGATAAATAGTGTTTTAAAAAATGGCCATGATTACTTTTTCCTAAAAAAGTGCGGCAGTAGAAAATCTAACTGAAAGGTTTGTCAGCTTCCTGCTCAACGACCATTTGAGGTAGGAATAAAAGAAAATTTTGCCTAAGGCTTGAGAGTATGCTCTTTATGATGGCGTTGTCAGTTTCTTCTAATTTCAATTGCTTTTGGCGAGGATCGATGTTTAAGATTTTTTTCAGAGGAGAGGGCCTGGAGGAAAGAACGAAAACGAGGCTATATTTTTGCGCGCTTTTTGTTCACTGCGACGTCGCGCCACAAAAGGTTAGCTAGAAAAAAAAATTCCAAGGACTGGACAACGGACTGGACTTGCATTTTCTTTAAACGGAACTTTTGACGACTTTTTTAATTATTTTTTTTATGGCTGCTGTCTGCTCAGGGACAATGTATACTTGAGAAGGTAAGTTGATACAGATAGTTGTTGCTGTTTGTTAAAAAACAAAACAAAAAAAAGCGCGTTTGTGGTACACTTAAATGCACTTCCCACCTTAACTTATAAGCTTAAGCTTACGGTAAATTTCATTTGAATCTATTTTTTAAATTGAGGGAAAATTAAAATGTAATTTGCTATAAGAATGGGTCCAACACAGAAATCCTGAAAACCTTCTTCACAAACAAACTGACGATAAACTTGAAAACCAAATTTGAGAGTAGGCTTAACTTCTTGCCGAGCCATACAAAAGTTGGGCACATAAACAAAGACAACGCTTATCTGGCTTATCGGTTGACCGTAAGTTTTTTGAAGAAAACGACTAAATAAAAGGTCAACGGTAAATACCTTCTCCAATCGTCGAAAAGGCTACATCGGACCACTGCGTAAATCGCACATCCTTCGTCTTTAGTCATGCTCAAAGCACGGCGGGAAAATTTATGTGTTGTCGAATGCAGTCGCGGCGCGAATACAATTCCTTTCACAACGCTTTAGATACATCCAAAAAGCCGTTCATCAAGCCTTGATATAATTCTCCCCAGAGTGGCCAGTTAAAAATATTTTCACAGTCTAAGACATCTTCAGATGACCTAGTCGAAGTGGCGGAAGGAGAGTGGAGTCGAACGAGGTATCGCACAGCGTTGACGTGGACGTCGTTAATCCACTGACTTGATCTAAAGTTTTTTGCTCGGACTAGAAATTTTCCATTACTTAGTTGAATTTGAAGGCAAATCTCCCATTTTGGCGACCATTTCAGCTTTTCACCACAGCTCTTTCACCACACAAATCTTTCACAGTATAACACATTTTCAGGTGACCTAGTCGAAGTGGCGGAACGAGAGAGTCGAACGAGGTATCGCACAGCGTTCATGTGGTCGTTAATCTACTGACTTGGTCTAAGGTTTTATGACACAGGATGAACCAAATTTCAAAATCATTTCACCGTTTTGAATGTAGTGAAGCTTCGGACTAGAAATTTCCCATTACTTTGTTAAACTTGACCGCAAATACCACTTTCACCACAGCTACAGCGCTGTCGCAAGCAAACCGTCGCTCCGTTTCAGAAGGTCGATTCACTTTCTGTGATTGGTTAAACAAACTGACGTGTGACTCGCGAGGTGTGGAGAATCTACGATTCGATGACAAACATTGCGGGCAATGTCTTCCTTCGTAATTTTAACCAAAGAAAAAAATTGCAAAACATTTAATTTTTGGTTTATCGTGAACGAAAAAAACTGTCAGAACAAGAGCGCATAGGCGTGTTTTCAGAGCATCTCCCTCTCTCTCTCTCAACTAACACTTGTGATTTCTGGTATGAATGAATTAATATGCAAAAACTAAAAAAGGTAAAAATAATAAAGGAAAATTGTCAACTATTTTCCCAAAGAAGTACAAATACACTTGCCTCGATCCAAGCCCACTCATAATAAATATCCACAAAAATATGAATACAATCTTCCGTCTGTACAACATTTAACCCCCAAAATTTCAATACAACCATTTTTTTACATTTATTAGTAAGCTCTGGCTTGCTGGCTCAGCAACAAATAACTTTCAAAACCATGAGAAGTTAAGTGAGAGAAACAATGTCTACAAGGTCTAAATAATAAGTCAGTAGTGCATGAATGGGTGGGGCAGGGTTTCTGAACCTTCAACTGATTGTACTTTTTTCTTCTGGTTCTACCCCTTACGTAGCAGTATCTACTTACGTCTTAACTTTGTTGCAGAGTCTAACAAAATTGCAAATTCATCTCAACTTATCATTGTTCTTACCACCTTGGGAATACCACCTTGGGAATGCCACTTTTTTGGTAGCCGCTTCACAACACGTCTATTATTTCTATTTCTGTATTGTAACCGTTTTCTCCATTTTTACTTTGCTTCAGTGTTCCCCTGAAGAAGGTTAATCATGTCTCGCCGTAATATATGGCATTAAAAGTTACCCTTTTCGACCATCATTTTGTTTCTTTGCCTTATATCTACCTTTTTATGGGATATATAATTATATATTGTTATTTCGGTTTCACTTGTAATAATAATAATAATAATAATAATAATAATAATAATAATAATAATAATAATATATCACACTTATATTGCGCATTTTCTATGCAATATTCAAATGCGCATTACAACACTGGCCGGGGGACTTTACCAGACTGCTTATAACGCAGTTTACAATTAATTAAGTTGAGTGTGCTTCAGCTTCAGCCCGTTTCTATCTCATCGTGTCTCAACTTGCTCCGAAAAGAATTCAGGACAATTCAGCCACACCACGAGTGTACAACACTCCATCGGTTCTTTTCATAGCTTTTTTTTCTTTTTTAATAGATGTGTGTCCACCAATCAAAACTATAACCCAAATTGTCTTGGTAGACCCCAGAATCCATCAGTAGAACGGCCAGAGAGATGATTTCATTCTTAAGTCGACCTGTTTACACAAAAGTACATTTAGCATTCCCGTCGACACCAAACCGCCTCTCTCTCTCTCTCTCTCTCTCTTTTTTTTTTCCAGCTTGTTAATACAATACAATGCTTTACTTAGTACGTAACCAACAATACACCTCTGTAATTATCTATTATAATAATTGTTTTTATTATTTAGTTTTTGTACAGAAACAGCTAGTAATGAAGGGCAACTACATTTATACTTGCATCCACTAACGCAGAACGACAATTGATACAGCATCTACACACGTTCACGAAGCTAGTGTTAACATCAGAAAGAAAGAAACAACCGGAAAATGGAGTGAGGCAAATTAAAAATTGAGGGAGTTCCATTTCCTGTTGTATTGATTAATATCACCTGAAGTTACTGCGATATATTTTTCTAAAAGTATTTTTTCACGAGCCAGAGACACAAATTCTGAGAAATGACGTTGGTTGTTTGCTGTAGCGTTCACATACAAAAAGTATTTTCCTACAAGGATGAGATGATTTAGGGCTAAACAGGGTTCAGGAGAGTGGATAATTCCAAAAGCAATGTCTAAGTCTGTCAGATCTAGTTTCATTCCGCTTATGTTGTAATACCAATCTTGAAATTTTTCCCAAAAAGAGGCTGCACACATGCAGTCTATAAACAAATGCCAAATAGTGTGGTTCTCAGAAGGGCAGAAAGGACAGTAAGGAGAGTCAACTCTTTTCATTTTGTGCAATAAATTATTTGTTGGTAGAATGTGGTGATTGATCTTGTACTGGAACATAGATAACTTGATCTCCTTTGTGACTTCAAAGGGTAAAAGATATACTTTACGTAGATCGTCCCTTTCTATTCCGCAAGCTATTAATTTCTTTTCAGCCGTTGGGGAGGTAAGTTCTTTTGGGCTAACATTTTGTTGTATAGGATTTTACAAGATAGCGACTCGGCGGCGTTTATGGGTGCGTTGGAAGAACGACTTTTCGCATTAAGTAGCTTTTTCCAGGCGGGAGGAATAGAGGAGAGAAGGCTGTGATAGTGTATTAAATTGAACTTTGTTTGGAATTTGCCACAGAGGGAATCGAAAGACAAAAAGCAGTTCTTTTCTTCGTGAAATAAATCAGAGATCCTTACTATTCCTGCACGATGCCAACGTGGGAAGTACAGACTTTTTGTCAACTGTCAAGAACTTGTTGTTCCAAATTACTTGCGCAAGGACTTCATTTTTAGTTTGAGGCGTACTTGCTATGATTTTCTGCCACCGTGAAATGATCTCTTTGTAAAAATTGGGGAGGTGTTCACGTAATCTGAGAAGTTTATAATCGTAGTTGCAACTAAAGAGAAGTGCACCCCCGACGTTTGCAAGGAGAGATATTGGGATATGTTTCTATGGGGCTCCGTGATCCGAGCACAAACGTTTTACCCAGTTAAGCTTTAGTGCATTGTTGAAAATAATAAAATCTTTCATTCCTAATCCTCCCTCATTTCTGGGTTTGATAAGTGTCGACTTTTTAATTTTAGCCGGTTTGTGATTCCATATGAAGTCGAATATAACATTATTTACCTGCTCAGCAAAGTTTGCTGGCGTTTCCATTACGCTGCAGACAAAAGTGAGCTTTGAAAGGGCTAAGGTTTTCACGATGTTTATTCTACCGAAACCGCCTCTCACCTTTAGTTTTTTTTCAGAGACTCGCCTTTACCGACATTCTAGCTTCATGATGCCAGCCTGGGGGCATCTGCTGAGAAAGATGACTGGCACGTGACATCCAAGCCTGAGTCCCCAGTATTTCAAGATAGCAGATATTTTGATCGATAGTAACTCCATGCAGTGACAAGTTATAAGAGTCCCAGACTATATTTATAGCCCAAAATGTGTTGAAATACGAATAGCACCCACTTGGTATGCAAAGGGTACCCACCAATATGCAAAGGGTTAAGATTATTCAAATGCCTTACTAGGCCCGATACCATTAAACGTATTTCCCCGTGCTCTTCCTAAACCGTAAATCCTCTAATAAATCTCGCAATCTAAACCCCTCACTCTCCTTTTACCCCCACCCCCCCTCCCTCTCCTTCCCCTGCCACCTTTATCTACGCAACGAAATTACAACAATGATCAACAGACGTCATTAACTAATTAGCAATCTAGAAATTCATGTGCACTGATCAAAATACGGCTTATCTACATCCCGGCCGAAAGCTCCGAACACATTGATTTGTTTTTATCCTTGTATAATATCACTCAAATCTCCATGTCAAACACGTACAGTCACTGTCCTCGTTCATAACTGAAAGTAGAATCCATAGCTCTATTGCTTTTCCTTCCTTCCCCTTTGATGCTGGTATTACATTTTGCTGAATTAAATAATCCCCCCTATCGATTTGGCCCCCGTCAAACGTGCTTGAACTGAATATGTAAGTTAGTTGGTCCGTGGTTTGTGTATCATTCAAAGTCTTCAGTTCTCGCCAAATTTCCAAGCGCGGGTAATGAAGGTATTATAACTACGAAAATCACTTTAGCACCCCAGCCGATTGTCGATTTTCACGCACTTTTGCAAAGTGAGCAACACTAGAGAAATGGAGTGATTGTAACGATATAAGCAGCTTATAAAAAAATGTTAGCCATGAATTGTTTGTTTGAGAGAAGTTTCAGTGGTTCTTAGTAGTTTGCTCACTGAAGTCGTCGACCGCGTGCAAACCCCACTGGAAACACTTTGGGACATAACAGCTCTAACGTTCACTGAGATAAAGATGGCAGTAATTCAACAGAATTAAACTGAAAACATGTTGTTAAAGAACGACGTTGCTTCTAAATTATGTTATAAGGGATCAGCTTCACTGCTGCTTACATTTGAAAATCCATTATCATCGTGTAGAGCTATAGGTTTCTGGTGAGATTTACGTCTGAAAACAAAATCATTATAATAAGGTGGTGGGGTGGAGTGGAGTGGGTAGGGGATGAGCAATAAGCCGAATGGTTCCTGATATTCGTGTTATGGGAGAGTTTTACACATATTTATTTGTTTGTCTTTTCAAGTACTTACGATGGAACAGAGTTCAGGACGTCCCGCAGAAGGCTTGTCAATGATTTAGAAACCAATTGTTGAAGACGAAAAGAAAAAAAAAATGGAAAAAAGAAATAATAATATCGAAAAAACAAACAAACAAACAACAACAACAACAGCAAACCAGGCAACAGAGTGTGCTCAATGTTACATCAAAACCATGGGAGAGCCGCAGTGAGTGGAAACTGAACTATGTGAATGGAATGCATGATCAAACCTGCTCGACAAATGCTCCTCGTGACACTTTCCTAACCCTGAACTGACTAAACATGATAACTCGTCAGCGAAACAGCATATACAAAGGACAATAACAGGAAAATTAAAAGGTTTGACCTGGGTCAGAAAAACATTCCGAGCGACATGTCGGGTGGCGCAAATGCGCTTATCGTGTACTTGGGGAGGTATCAGTTTGTTTATTTACCATCATTCAAACAGGGACACAACAACGAATACGCGAATATTAATACAGGGGCTAGTTATCCTCGTGAAAACTACTCTCAGATCCTCACTGTTCCAAGAAACTTTGCACAAAATACAACACCGAATCGCTGTAGGTAGTATTGTCTTTATCTTGTGGGTGGGTGGAGGAGGGAGGGGGGGGGGGGGGGGTTTCTCCCTCAATCCCCCGTACGAAAGCTAGCCCCTCCTTTGAGAACCTAAATTTGGCAACACTGAAACCTTAGAATACCCAATGACAAACGTACATAAATTTCCCTGTTGTCTGATACTCAACAAAGAAAATATTAGGCTTTCAAGTAGTATAGCATTTCAGTACTCGTCATAACGGGTCATATTTTGCCACGTACGTTTCTTTCTCACAATGGCTTCGAAAAATAATGGTTTACTAGTCAGCCCCGGCATAGCCTTGTCTGTTTTTTGCCTGCTTCTTTACTCCGCTGGATTGATTAGAATCGAGGTGAAGTTTAATGATCACGAACAGAGATTGTCAGCTGTGGAGGAAGTTATTTCTCAGATGAAACAAGGAATGGCAGACACCACGATGAGAGGTAGCCTATGTTTGAATTTTGAGTTCTTTTCAATGGTTTGTGTATTCAAGCCGCCTATGTATTAGAATAAAAGGGGATTAGTTTCTAAAGAAACTGTGGTGCTGCGTCGGTGGGGGAGTGACACACGAAAATTTGGTTTATCAACGGACTTGATAATGTAAATTGACCACCGTACAGGGATTCGATTAGCTGACCTTTCGAACGTTAGCCCTTCGTCGGAGCGAATCGAGGAATTGTGGGTTGTGTATGGTTTATATACAGAAAATGGAGCTACGCTATTGATGGTAACATGGTAACGTGAAAAACAGGAATAAATTAATTGAATGAAAAGCGCTCGTTGATACCGTGGGGATTAAGAGTACCAATTTGAAAGATCTGTTTTTGCTCGAGATTTTTACGGCTTTCCGTGGTACCTTGATGTAGGGAAAGGCCGGAGATCGATATGTGTTGTTTGGAATGGTTAGGGAGATTAAAATGCCGAGCGACAGGTTTGGATGCGTCTTTGTCATCTTTCTCAACATCACGAAGATGTTCTCGGAATCGGTCACCTAGTCGTCTTCCTGTTTCGCCGATGTATAACTTTTTGCATAATGTGCAGGTTATGCAATAGATAACATTTGCGGAAGTACACGTGAAACGATCAGTGATCTTAACAGATCGCTTAGGGCCCGATATTTTGTCAGTGTTTTGAATGAAAGGACAAGTTTTGCATCGCGTGCGCGCGCATTTAAAAGTGCCAGGTTGTTCAGTCGTTTTGAATGCGCTTTTAACTAGAAAGTTACCTACATTTTTGTCGCGTTTGAATGAAATCAGCGGTGGTTCTGAAAAGATTCTAGCAGTTTCTGGATCATTTTGCAGTATCTTAAAGTTATTAAGAATGATGGCTTTAACTGGGTTATTATGCGAGTGAAATGTGAGGGTGAATGGAATTCTGTCATTCTTTTCCTTTTGTGACGTCTGTAGTGCTGACTGTTGATCAATCTGCTGAGCGCGGTGATGGCCCGATTGAACTACAGAATCAGGATAGCCACGTTTCTCGAAAAAATGGCACATTTCCTCTGATTTGTTGGAAAAATCAGAGTCATCACTACATAGACGTCGAAGTCTAAGAAATTGAGAATAGGGAATGGCGTTTTTGACATGAGATGGATGTGAAGATGAATACAACAAATAACTGTGAGAATCGGTGGGTTTGTAGTGCACACTGGTACATAAACCGTTGCCGCTGATAAAAACTTTGATATCAAGAAAGGCCAAGGAAGTTTCCGAAATTTCCCAGGTATATTTTAGAGCCGGATGAAAGGAATTAACAGCGGTTATAAATTGATTGATTTCCTCCTTGCTAGACGAAATTGCGCCGATACAGTCGTCATTGTAGCGACCGTAGAGTTCAGGTTTAGGACCGTTGTACTGATTGAAGAATTGGTACTCGATGTACCCTACAAAAAGGTTGGCGTAGCTAGGTCCCATTTTTGTGCCCATCGCTACACCATTAATTTGCTTGTAATAGTTGTCAGCGAAAGAAAAACAGTTAAGTGTTAAAACTAGTTCAGCTAGGCGGAGTAGCGTTTCCCAGCTAGGTTCCTTGACGGTGCGTTGATCGAAAAAATACTTAAGTGCTTGAAGACCTTCGCCGTTAGGAATGACAGTGTATAGAGATGTAATATCCATAGTGAAAATTAGTTTGTCTTCGCAGGTGAAATTGAAATCGCGGAAAATTTCAAGTGCGTGTTGACTGTCTTTAATGTAAGATGGCAAAGATTTGACGATGGGCGCCATAATCTTGTCTAAATAGCTAGAAATGAGTTCGGTAGGGCAACTACACGCAGAAACGATAGGTCGACCTGGGTTGTTAGGTTTGTGGATTTTGGGTAAAAAGTAAATACACGAGGTTCTCGGAGTAGTAATGATGAGATTAGTAGCAGTAGCCGGCAATTTTTGTTTGACTATTAGGTCCTGAATCGTGTCTTTGACAGTTTTTTTGGTTGGTGGAAGTGAGATTCTTCTCGACTTTAGCATAAAAGGAGGTGTCAGAAAGTTGCCGCAAAGCTTCTTCTTTGTAAAGGTCGGACCGCCAAACAGCTACCGCGCCGCCTTTGTCGGCCGATTTGACAATTACATCTTTCCGCTTGCTAAGATTTTTGAGCGCCGCCCACTCTTCCGAAGAAAGGTTGGAAAATTTAGTGTCACAATTGAATTTTAGTTTTTGAACGTCACGACGGCATTTTTTGATGAAAAAATCTAAAGAGGCGAACTGGCCCTCTGGGGGAGTCCATTTTGATTTGCGAACACGAAGTGTTTCAAAATATCTTTGTCAGAGGTGTGAGAATCGTCTTCTTTGTCGTGGAAAAAAGCTTTTAACTGAATGCGGCGAAGGAATTTTTCGACGTCTTGCTTAACTGAAAATTCGTTGGCGCGTTTAGCAATTGGAACAAAATTAAGGCCCTTACTGAGAACAGATTTCTCTGAGTCAGTTAACGGAAGATTTTCTGGAATGGTAACTACAGTATTATGGTTATCGAATGACGTTTGATTAATTTTAGGACCTATTAAGTGTTCAAGTTTTTGGCTCTTAATTTGGTGTAAGTGGTTAAAAAGTTTAGAATTAAGTTCCTGGATTTTGGCGCGAATAGAATTAACCAAAACAGCTGGACAGATTTTGAACAGTTCGGAGCGGCACTGGAGAATTTGTTCCAGTTAAAGCCATCATTCTTAATAACTTTAAGATACTGCAAAATGATCCAGAAACTGCTAGAATCTTTTCGGAACCACCGCTGATTTCATTCAAACGCGACAAAAATGTAGGTAACTTTCTAGTTAAAAGCGCATTCAAAACGACTGAACAACCTGGCACTTTTCAATGCGCGCGCACGCGATGCAAAACTTGTCCTTTCATTCAAAACACTGACAAAATATCGGGCCCTAAGCGATCTGTTAAGATCACTGATCGTTTCACGTGTACCTACGCAAATGTTATCTATTGCATAACCTGCACATTATGCAAAAAGTTATACATCGGCGAAACAGGAAGACGACTAGGTGACCGATTCCGAGAACATCTTCGTGATGTTGAGAAAGATGACAAAGACGCATCCAAACCTGTCGCTCGGCATTTTAATCTCCCTAACCATTCCAAACAACACATATCGATCTCCGGCCTTTCCCTACATCAAGGTACCACGGAAAGCCGTAAAAATCTCGAGCAAAAACTGATCTTTCAAATTGGCACTCTTAATCCCCACGGTATCAACGAGCGCTTTTCATTCAATTAATGTATTCCTGTTTTTCACGTTACCATGTTACCACCAATAGCGTAGCTCCATTTTCTGTATATAAACCATACACAACCCACAATTCCTCGATTCGCTCCGACGAAGGGCTAACGCTCGAAACGTCAGCTAATCGAATCCCTGTACGGTGGTCAATTTACATTATCAACTATGTATTAGAATAGTTTCAAAGCATAATAATTGTATAACACCCACCGGAACACAGTAGTAAGAAAGATAAGCTGTTTAATCAAATCGCATTACTTAATATCCCCAGTGACTTTGCGAAAAAAGGATGTCAGTGCGGAAGGCTGTAGAGTTGACAGCTTATATCTTATGGAAATACAATGTTGCAGCTTTTGACCGTCTTCAGTCCTCTGAACTGGGGTATACATACATACATACATACTAGATTATCCTCTCTCTATAAAGGATTCTCAGGGATAATATCGAATTAGGTCAGACAATATGGGTGGTCACTGCCAGAGTTTTGTTACGTCCCTAGTGGTTCTTTTACGTCACACCGAGTCAGATCAAGTGAAAGTACTGTGAGACGGGACCTACGGTTTATCGTCCTTCTCCGAGAAGACTAGAAAATCTAACCGTTTGTAGATGTAATTTACAAAGGAAGCACTTTCTCCTCAATTATTTTATTAAAGACCCTGAGTGTCGGTCCGGCCGGAGACTGACACTAAATGTATGCCGCTCTAAAAGAAGATTAGGGACAACTATTACATTTGTCTTGAAGCACAGCGCGTAAGATAGAAAACCGAGTCTCAAATGAATATAAATGGCGTATGAGTTCAAGCCTTTGTTGGTGCAATTTGTTTGAAGTAAGGCATTTCACCCGTGAGTCGAATTGGTGTCTGACGATGATTGCATTCACGCATTCCTGGCGTTTTCCGGATCTCCATCATCAAAACACATCTACATTAGGCGCTGTTTCCTACATTAAGTTGTTTACTTGTTTACTGATACTCAATAAAAAATATCCTTCTCAAAATTAATGATAAAGAATTCTTATTTCTAACCTTGCGTGAACTTAAGTCACCTCAAGGTTAGATATCCAGTTCCATCTCACCTTTTTGGGGACTGAGTATGAGATTCCTCTTCCCCTTGCTCACCCTCCCCAGTGCCCACTACCACCACCCCACCTTTGTCTTTCCCATGTTCCCTCAGGTTCCTCCATATTTAGAATACTACACTGTTCACATATACATTAGAGGATTGTCTTATAAATGTAGGAAAAAGCGTCCTTATATTTTGATGAATGAGATTCGGTTGGTTTACCTTGAATATAAATGGGATATAGGGTCACGTCTTCGACGCTGCCAATAAAAATGGAGGCAATAGGGTATCAAATGTTTAAGCAAAGATATGAGCTGAAGTTAAATTTCCTCACTATATCGTCCATGTTGACCGGAGTAATCCCTATATTTGCTTCTGTATATAACCGTTATCATTTTGAAAAATAGTGAACACTACGGTAATATTTTTATACATTACTTACACCGACAGCTCAATCAGAAAAGCCAGAAGTCTTGAACTCTCTGAAGGACGTAACAGGCAGCGAGGCAAAACTACAAAGATTTAAACGAAATATTGGCAAGGCTGCACCCTTTAACAAGTCCGCAGATATGAAAGAAGTTTTGGAGGATGTTACCTCAAGTTTTAAGAAGCTTTTACACAACGGTGGAAACGTCTGCCCACGTGGAAGGCCAGCACCACCAGGGAGGAGAGGGAGGAAAGGATCGCAAGGGGTAATGGGATCACCTGGGAGAAGTGGAAAACAAGGCGTTATGGGACCACCTGCAATAAAAGGATAAAAGGGAATTAAAGGAGATGCTGGCGCACCGGGAATTCCAGGAATGAAAGGTGAACCTGGAGAATCTACTTCTACTCCAAAAGTAACATTGTCCTCATCTCATTTCACTGTGAATGAAAGCAACACCGCTTCGTTATTTTGTTCTGCCTCGGGAAATGCCGCTCCGCAAGTAACTTGGTCCCGAGTAAATGGAGTGTTACGCAGCAGCAGAACTAACGTGACGTCAGAAGGACTGATGCGAATTACTGACGTGCGATTGGAGGATGCTGGGAAATACAAATGTGCCGCGCGAAATATTCTTGGAGAGAATGGCGAATTTTCTCGTCTTGTCGTACATAGTAAGTCGTCATGCTATTATCTGTTGTTTAAGGAGAGATACCAACCATAGGCCGAGTTTAACAGTGAATAGGCTCACATTGAAATTATTTTAACATTCATGTAGGACTGTTTTGTTGAAATCTGGTAAAAGCAAGGCTAAGAGGGTCAATTTGTCGAGCTGATGGCCATAGCTATTTTCACGGTACTGTCAAGACGTTGATTGCAGAGTTCTGCCACATATGAAAATATTGGTGACCAAATTATAGCGCATTTTCTTTCGGTAATTAATATAGTTTACTAGGTAACATCAAGTTCTCAGTTAAAAATGCAGCACAATTCCTTCTTCATGTTCTTCTTCCGCTGTTATCGTCATAGTAAGCACTGATATAGGCTCCATTACCAGCCGCTGTTTTGGGAAACGAGCCCTCGCCCACCCCTGAGAAGACGTCTTTTCCCGGGGAGGACACTTCGGAGCCGAGTAAGCGGCAAAAATAGAGCCTAGCACTGATAGGGCATATTATTTTACATCATGCAGCATTGTTTTTTTAAAGGGAACCAATGGTGTTATACCATTAATACCTCAAATTACCCCAAACCTCTCACAAAATCCAGCTAAATATGTAAAATGTCATAAATCGCAATCATTTTCCACTAATGTGAGAATGAATATATGGATACCATATATTTCAACTGCGGATTAAAGGATATCATGTGACCAGCCTATTTAATACCCCCGGTAGCAGCAACGGTAGGTCTCGAGTGAAGCCTATTGTTAAGGTTGGGATTGCAAAATTTACAACAGTCAAGTTGGCCTTGAGATCAGTTGTTTGAATAAGGATTGGGTTTGTTGTTGTTGTTTGAATAAGGGTTGGGATTTGGGCGTCAACAAGCCACGTGACATTTGAAGTTAATTTTTTGGGAAAATGGCTGCGAACAATAAGATTTTGCATGTTCATCTGGATTCTGTGAGAGGTTTGGATCAATTTGAGGTATTAATGTTATAACGCCACTTGTTCCCTTTAAACACTGTGTTCTCGCTCGATACAAGTAAGCCCAAAGTTTCTCTGTCGTTTGGCCCATCTTACGTTGAAAAGGGTAAAAACGTCACCTTACCTAGATGTCATGTCAGTAGCTTTCCACCAGCAACTATCACATGGGTTAAAGTGCGCGACAACGTTATAAAAGCGAGAGCCGTTGTGAAGGATGGACAGTTATCGTTGAAAAATGCTAAGAAGAGGGATTCTGGTTTGTATGAGTGCAAAGCATCAAACCCCCTTGGGCACGACTCGGCTGTTTCTCAGCTTAATGTTGTGGAGTTGCCTCATTTTACAGTCCGCCCGTCCTCACAGCTCAAGGTGCCAACAGCTCAGAATATTACAATACACTGTCAGGCTACTGGTGACCCAAAACCCAAAATAACATGAATCAAAGAGGGCAGCGAGCTACCTGTACAAAGATCGCGCGTTGGTGTGGGTAAGACACTGACAGTTTGGAATCCTAACGAGGGAGACTCTGGGAAATATACGTGTATGGCGTCATCGAATGAATTCTTCAAAGTGTCATCTGCAACTCGACTGACTATCAGACCACGTAAGAACGAACTCAATTATAGCTTGCTCTCTCTCGTCGGAAATATGAATTGAAAAGATTATAATCCAGAGTGAGGGACACAATAAATTAAAGAAGAGTATTCAATAATGGAGCATGCCTCGCTCCATTTATCGTTTATATTTACACCTTCAATTTATGCAGGACTCTCTCTCAAAATGCCTTGGCGTTAACTCTCGTGTTATGGTTGATCCAAGGATAGGACTTACTTTTGAATAGTTTTTATTACATTACCGTTTTGTTCGTCCGATGTGAGTTTTCAAATATCAAGCGAGACTACTGTGCCCACAATACAAAGCAAATTGATTTTTTTCACAATAACTGTCACATTTCCTCGCTGGCTCATTGGCTAACTTTTATCACCAATAAGGGTGTAGATAAAATAATTTATGAGAAAATTTGTGCAAATTTTGAAGAAGCAAGGTGGAGGAGGGTGAACCGAACTTCACTGTTTCCGTACTTTAGTTTTGTAGATGAGACTCTTCCTGATGGGAAAAAGAGCTAGAATTATCACATTCTAAACTTATATTTTGTTTAGATGCTTCACGAGTCCGAAGGCTCTAGTCAAAACACAATGTGGATTGCAAAGAACTCAGTTTTATAGCCGTAAAGACACGATAACAATTCTAGATTTATCAGGAACAACAACAACAAATTCTCTTAATTGTCCATTAGAAAT
>JAEMWC010000470.1:240000-285000 GCA_016490735.1 Pachyseris speciosa
TAACAGCCTCTTCAATTGTAAGATTTCGCTCGGTGTAAGGACACTTGGCTTCAAGCACGGTGTTATCATCAACAATTCCATCAGGGGAAGCACCAAGAATGCCTGAACTGTGCAACCAGATTCCAGTTTCTTTAACAGCTTTCTTAGTTTTAAGGGTGAATGCTTTAAGAGCTTCTTCCTCATTGTTCACTCCCCACTGAACTGCTTTTACCCTTGATAAATCGTACTCCCCAAGAAGACGTTTTAAAAGCGAGGGGTGATTCTCTTTGCTTTGAGAACAGCACCGAAGTTGCTAGCAGTAAGACGACCCCTCCTTGCCAAATGCCAGGCAGGATTGTCTCTCTGACCAACAGTCAACTCACTAATTCTTGAAATTTCTCCTGCCTGTACTCTGCAGTGTCTTACTAGACAGTCTATTTAATGTTCATGTCCCGCGGTTTGAAGAAACTCGTCTGAAAAAACTATCTCCTCTATTGTTGGAATCGGCAGCTTTTTAGCAACAGGTGTCTCGGGGCTGAGCGGCCAGCAAAGTCCGGTGAATCTACCATATTCCTTAAGGTCTTCATACAAGGCGAAGCGATCCGCTTGTGTTGGCTTTCGCGACAAGGCAGAATACGTTTTTGGCGGGGGAAACATTTCTGTAACTGCTTGAGTCGAAAATGAAGCATTCGTCCTTTTCTTTCTCCACTGGCATTCAACATCAGTTTTGCTGAGGTTGTGAATGCCATGGATAAAAAGGGCCGCCGCGTGACTGCATTTAAACTATTTCAAATTCCTCATCCAAATAAATCTGCAAGAGTGAAATGAAATGCCTTAGTAGAAGGTAAGAAAAATCGCGAAATGTGTTTTTCAGTAAAATTGTAGCACCTAACGTTTTCGTAGAAGACGTCCAACTAACGACTACACTCACATTTTCTCGTTTTTTTATGACCGCTATTGCACCAAAGAGCGTCCAAATTTTACCTTAGATGTATTCAATACATAACGATTTAAGATTATTCAGCATCTAGCTTTATTAAGGTTTCATATACGTGACGTTTTTCACCGCAGCTCTAAGGGAACATGTTGTTAAACTCACCGTGACTTTGTATATCTTGTTCTTCATGCTTGCGTGTACTTCACCGCGTAAAACGCCCTGCTGATATGTAAATGCCTCTATGTGATCCGATTTATAGTGGTTTTCACCCTTCTTGATCGATTTTTTCTCCTCTGAGAAGAACGAAAGCAGTGAAGTGATCGATAGCGTCGCCATTTTGAAGTTTGTTTGGAAATGAAATTTTAAGCGCCATGGCAACGTGACGTCACCGATTTAGGACTCTATGACATTAGTGTGAGATACCACAGGTATCCCACACAAAAAATAGTACCCGTTCTCGCGTTTAAAGCGAACCCTAAGACGTTTCTTTTTTAGCAATAAACTTTCTTCTTCGATTTCACAACATGTAATTCTCCACCCTATTGCCACAACTGCATATAGTTGATAATAGTTAATAACGCTGAGAACTAGTTTAAAAGTGCTCCTAACTATTCTACCATTTTATTATTATTATTATTATTATTATTATTATTACCTTCTGTTGTGTGCTCTAAACGTGTTTATGATGAAATATGCCAATCCCAAGATCAAAGGTGAAACATTAAGGCATTGACAATTTGTTCATGAGACTAACAGAATAGAGTTTTTTGTCTGTTCATCAATAAAGATTTATTAAATATCATAAAGAACGAGTGACGTCAAGAAAACTTAATATAAATTTAACTTGAAAGTGATTTGGTGTCATGATCTTGCTATTTGATAATACTATAACAAAATTGGTATCTTTTCATTTAGGAGTCTGTCAGCCAATTGGAGTCGCGAATATAAAATCGATAACAGATGACAGAATAACGGCAAGCTCATACTTTAATTACAAGTATTATCCGTATTATGGCCGGTTGAATCAAACCAGGGGATATGGGGGGTGGTGTGCCGAGACAACATCTGACAGATCAGACCATCTTCAGGTTGATATGGGTGCAGTGCGAGCTGTTTGTGCACTGGCTACACATGGAATAGGTGGCAGTTATGTAACCAGCTACAAGTTACAACTTTCATCCGACGGAACAACTTTTAACACCTACATGGAGAATAACGCTGTGAAGGTAAATAAACTAGCTTAACTTGATGAGATCAGGATTTTACGGACGGATGAATTTCTTAAGGAAAAATTCTTAAAAAAGGAAAGAGACCATAGAACGCATCCGATATCCTTATCCTATTCAACAGCTAATACCTCTTAAGTACAATGTTAATCAAGCATAAATCCCTTGATTGAAGATATGCCGGTTATGATTGAGCCCTTGTACCTCAAATTGTTGATTTACGGAAAGGTGGGGTTCTAGAGCCAACTTGTGTACGTAGTCTTATAGTAACAGTCTAAGCTACACCAGTTCCAGTGCAGGACACGTTACGGGCCCAACTTCCGGTTCTAAACATGGTAGCAGCTCGGGACCAACGTCCGGTTCGAAACATTCCCTAGGCCCTCGGCTAGAAAAAACAGCTTCCAAAAGAGTCAAACTCATGAGTGATAATTTCCTTCCTTGTTTTCTGTTAAATGTCATCATAATTAAGAAACAGATGACCTCATGCTAATATAAAGCCTAAGGTTTTGTAAGGTTGTGGGCGAAATCCTGCCCATCCTTCAGCAATCTTTTTTTTTTTTTTCAATCCCATTCTCCCTGCACTTCATAACAGTTTTTATTATTGGGTGATTCTTCCATTAGCCATCAAACAAACATCAAGAACACGAAGAAGAACAAAGCAAACAGGAAACAAAATATGGGTTTCGGTTCACACCTAAACTTATTTCGTTATTTCCTTTTTCGGTCTTTTATCATGGAGGTGAAAATTCCTCTGGGCACAGTTCCTTGGCTTTTTTGAGCAATCCTTTTGTCGATAGTCGAAAGGTTTTGGGGAGGGGGTGGTGAGGCACTGGGTTTTCCACTATCCAGAAAGGGATACTACTAGTCTACTATTTTCTCCACTCGCCATTCTTTCAAATGTTTACCAAAACAGCGTGGCCATATTCTTAAGAAATAGATTACCACCCCACCCCCTCCCCCCTCAAAGAAATCGAAACCAAAACAAACAAAGAAACAAAAAGAAAGAAACGAAAAATAGCAAAGAAAACAATTGTAAGTGTCGCTGAAATGTTCTTCTGGCTCATTGAGCTAGTACTCGAGAAAATGTTCGGCAATGCAGGGATGTGGTGAAATCTTACACTGCTACGTCCTCCTGATACCTAAACTTTGACTCGAGTGCTTTTACGGCGCTTTCTAATCTGATCACAGTTTCTTTTATTGCTTTGGTGGTAAAGATGGTTTGCGAATATTTTCAAACAAAATTCATGACGAGAACGAGGTTATATCTACTATGATATTTTATGGATTACTTTTTCTTCAAAAATATTTAAGGCGTCAATTTCCGTTTTCATTTTTCAGGTGTTCTCAGGGACCACAGATGGACCAAGCATTGCAAAAATTTGCCTCAGCACCCAAGTGAAAGCCAGATTTGTCCGAACTTATCCTTTGAAATTCAATAGTCATCCGTGCTTGAGAGTTGAAATATTTGCGTTACGTTAAAAGGGAAATTTTTTTTCGGCTTTGTCACAGACATAAGGTTTGTCTGTGTTGGATAGTTTAGGAAAGGTCAAACTGAGCTGACTCAGACAGATCTTAATACGGCAACAAATATAAAATATTATGAGTGAACAATTAAAGTGGGATCGTGTCAATAGTTTGCCTCGAAGTTAAGCCCGCAAGGGCCTCATGTCGGTGATTCTTGTACATATGTGATATATCATGATATAATGTACTTGTGTTCTGCCAGTTAACAGGTGAAATACAATCAATTAGAGTAGTACTCTTCTATAGGGAAAACTATGACGGGCTGATACTCGAGACAGCTAAAAAATATAGCGATCGATTTAGATGACTCTTAATGAGGTTTCGGACTTGTTTAGTGTGCGTGAAGAAGTGGGCTAGCTTTGATAGATCTGCTCTCTATATTAAGTGTTCACATTTAGAGATCATAATTAACTTTGACGGCCTCCTGATAAGGAGATCATAAGATGAATTATTTTTGGACTATTTTAACACACAGAGACTACACTAATTTGGAAAATTAACAATTTGATCCCATTTAGCCATTTAGCCTTGGGGAGGGGGGTGGGGGGGGGGGGGGACATACACTGACGTGATCATTCAAAGACACCCCCTAAAGGCTTTTGTGTTATATACAACAACAAAGCTAAATAAAAAGCAAGACACACAGAACGCAAATAAAAAAAATATATTGGGGGGCAAGTCATGAAAAAGTCGCTTACAAGGTTGTCTTGATTTATAGAAACTCCTCAGCATTTAAATGCACATTGAATACAACTGTCTTGAATTAGAGAATTTGTGCACTCCTAAACTTAATATCGTACTCTGAGTCTTGCTCTTATGTATGCAATCTTGAGATAAAGAGCGACTCTCGAAAGCTGGATTCGATGGCTTGACGATTTTAACTTATTTAAGAAATGAGTAAACGCGAAAATCTCCAGCATGGCGGAAAGTACGCTCAGAAAAGTGGTGAACTGGAAGTGGCGCAAAGTTAACCGATAAAGCGATACAGTTTTCAAACTTCACGCATCCAAATCTTAGGAAAGTCCAGGGAAGTCCCATCCGTGTGTTAAAGGAAAGAAAGACTCTGAGCGCAAGATTGCTTGAGGAGCCCGTTTCAGAGGGGTTTCCAATTGAGTGTCGTAGAACTAAAACCAGGGAAATTACTCCAGCCAATCATAAGAGACGAAAAGAGCGTAATGCACCAATCAGAATTCGAATTAGGAAATGCGTGCAAACGGTCTGAAGCGGTGAAAAATTTATGCGAGCAAGTCACGATTGGTTTTGGTGTTGCTTCTTATGAGGCCCTGTTAGGTAAGGGGGGGAGGGGGGGGGATTTTATGCGGTGACACTGATGTTCATATCGCAATTTCGGAAAGTTCGCAACGTTTCTGAGGTCGTTTGTCGTAATTCAGGGGTCGTAACTAGGCAGCTTGTTTCCACTCAGAAGACTGACAGAACGATTAACTTTTTGAAAATACAAACTCATTTTCGACATTCTCCTCTGCTCGAATGCCAAGAAGTCGCTGTCTTATTTAAAATCGCCAATGTCACTGTCCATTTTGTTTTTATTTTTGTCGTCGTCGCCATTTCACGGGAGCGGTCTTGTCATTTCATTTCCTACATGTCGCTGTTTCAGAGCCGTGTCACCTGTTAGAATTTACCCTAACAGGGCCTCTCTTATCTGCATTGGTTGAAAATGCGGCTTGAGTTCTCGAATCAATCACAGAACGTAGTAGTCCAAACCAAGCAAATCCGAATTACTTTCGACGCTCCGCAACTGAAAATTACTTAAAGGCCCCGGCTAAAAGTGAAATATTTTCATTTAACATCTTGTTTGTCAAACAGAACTTTGGGTGGCTAAACCCGCAAACAATGCTTGACCAAACACAAGACAAAGCGAGTCCACAGAAAATTGTTTGCGTATATTATCGCTGAAATTTCGACTTTATGTTGTTCATTTGTTTGCTTTTTATCGGCTGAACACGCTTTGTTGGTTGGCGTGGCTACAAGATCAAACATTTGTTCGTAACACGAAATGTTGGATGAAAATGTTTTATCTAGGTCAAACATTGAAAGCCATGTCAATGCAATGTTGAGAGAGGTGGTAAACGGTCAAACATGCTCGTCCATGAAAATGTTTGATCGTTTAGCCGGGGCTTAAAGATGGATGAGCAAAATACTTAGTGTTGCTCCCAGTCATTCACTTGAAGGAACATAACTTTTTTCCAGTTTATAATTTAGTTTGACAGGCCAATAACGGAAGGTTTTCAAGGTTAGGGTAACATGAATATACGGCATAACTTACGTTTCTTGATTCTTAGCCCTAAATGAATATATAGACTTGGTCTACTCTGTCTTGTTTGAAAAAATTAACAAAGTTCACTGAACAGTTCTCTTTAAAACCGATCATGTAATAAGATTAGTCGGCAGTAGAATAAAACAAAACATATACCCTAATAGTTAGATATCTGGGCAGTAATTATAACAACCTAGATACACAAAATGAATCAGTCGGTCCTATTGGAGATGTACTGCCTGTGTTTTGTTTTACTGTAGTATTTGCGATACGATACCGTTTGTTTTACGGCAGTAATCGGACTACAAATTGGTTATCACAAAACTGAGCAACTCAGGCAATGAGCGAAGGCAACGAGAACTATAAATGCAGTTAAGGACGGTGCCTTCTTCTCTGGTTGTACATACAGTCTATACGCCATGGGGTCGCTCGAAAAACGGTTTGGTAAGTTTGGTCCACCCTTTTCCCGGCTTAGAATTATGCGGCAAAGCTGGAGATCTTACGAAGGCCTATTGTTATCCAAAAAGAAAATTAGGGATAATCAAGTATTTTTCAGAGATGATTAATCCTTGATTTAGGAAAAAAATTATTCCCATACACGTTTCCTTTTTGTAAAGCTTTTTAACGGTTATTCTTATCAATTTCGTTTTCTCAAAGATGCGCCGTATCTACAGTTTTTGTCTTTGGATTCCTATCGTCCTTGCTAAGATTTCCTTTTCCAACATTGTCATAATAATTACCAGAAGGACACGACGTTGACTTGTCCTTGTCAGCGACTGTAAAATATCGCCGCTTGGGCAGTTTCGTTGTATCGTTAGTTCTGTTTTGGGGTTGTTAAGTTTGTGGTGACATTGATTGCCGTTTCAAAAACCTGAATGCATGTTATCAGCAGAGTCAAGAGAGTTGTGTAAGGTCAGTAGATGATATAAGTTCATTGGTGATTGACATTTGATTTAATTTGATTTGAGATTGTAATTAGTAGGCGAAGAGCCACCTTGTGGAAGTACTACTAATAAATCGTTTATTATTATTATTATTATTATTATTATTATTATTATTATTATATTATTATTATTATTATTATTATTACCTGATAAGTCGACAAAGTCGTCATGTTATTGGTCGTCTGTCGGTTAAGCTGTAGTCTGTAAGCAGTGATTGGTTCGTTTAGAGTTAATTTCGTTTTAATTCGATATCAAGGCTATAGGCATGAAAACAACTCACATAATTATTGATAAATTGTCTTTTTTTATATTATATGACACTGAGTGTTCAAAACGCCATGTACAAGGGGTTATCTGCACGTTTTCTGGTTGGTGTGGGACTCATAGATTCTGGTTGGTGTGCAACTCATAGATTTCGCTTGAATGTAAAATGCTCGGTATCAAACAGACAAAAAAAAAATGTAAAATGCTCGGAACTTAAGAGACAAGAATAAATGCAAATATGGCGAGGATGGTGAAGGATGGCGAAGATTGAAACGGATTATAAATGACTAAAGGCTAACTGATCTTTTTAAAATGCAAAGAACGTGACGAAGCTCCTTTATAGAAACTTCTGCACTTCCACAACACAAATTACCGTAATCCGTAATATAAATTCCTCAGGTCCGGAGATGATGTCACTCCGACGTCCATAAATAACTATTTAGCCAATGAGTTTCCCCCTATGTATGTAGTGTATGTACGTATAATATAATAAGTTTTTGTTCTTGCAGGGCTGGAGGCCACTGTAACCATGTTTTTACCCTACTGTACTAACTCAATCATAGGTGTATGTTGGGAATCATGGAAATCCCAGCAAATCAGACGTGTACCAGTGTTTCACAACAGTGGCACAAGCCAAGAGGTGCTAGTATTGATCCAAAACCAGCAATGCCACATCTGAGGTGGAAAACAAAAACTGGCGCCAGTAACTTCCAAAATTTACGATGCACGGGGAAAACATCTGAAGTTAACTGGGTGAAAACAACACTATGCAATGAAAATGTGTGACTGTCTTTCAAAAGAAGAAAAGTATTCCCCTTTCTCATACCTGTTGAGTGATCAAGAATGTTCAATGGCTATACATACTGTTTTGGAAATGTCCCTCTTGGTTCAACTTTAGCCTATCAGTTGAGTGATTTAATGGAAACCAATAAAACCTTTACTTTTTATAAACCAGACAATAATTGTGTAGTGCTTCCACAAGATCAGCAACTAAGAGAAGTTTTGGTTTTTCCCAAGATCCCAATTTCTAGTGCATGCAGTGAATCATTTCTTCCTCCAAGTGGATTTTCAGTAACACTGTCCAAAGACATTTTGCCTTGCATTACCATAAACATTGAACAAGCTTGGGACCTCCAGATTAACACTGTCAACCAAGCACATGACCCTAGATGGTTTGAGGAACGTACATGTAAACTTCGACTTACAGCCTCAAATTTTGGGAAAGTGCTTCGCAGAAAGAAGGAGCCCACAGAGCCCTTCTTTAAAAGCATTTTTCAAGCAAAGGATCTTTCAAATGCAATTTAGGGTCTATGAAATATTCTTCTCGGAAGTGATCTGAACAAAGTTTTGAGTGTTTCGCGACCTTAAAATCCCTCTTCGGGTCCCTTTTTATCCTAGAGATGGTTCGAGGGGGAGTCCAGCCTAAGACGGGTAACGTATTCTTTTTTCCTAGCAGAACAAGGTCTTGAATCGGAATTCGTCTCTTTTATGTTAATGGCAGGCAATGGCTTTTTGCTTTAAACAGAAAACACGTCATGGTTTGCTGAATAGTCAGCTAGGATTTAAATTGAAATTTGCATCCTCGATAAGAGGAGCAGAAGACACCTTTCTGGCCTGTATTTGGGCATCGCTACTAAGTTCGCTTGCAGTTGTAAGTGATGGCATTCCGGCTTTCAATTGAGTGACGTCCATAGCCAGCTCAGTAACTGACTTAAGGAACTCTGACAGTTGTCATTATTGAATTGCTTTTTTCCCTCCAAAATTTCGCCAGAATGCCGTACGCGGTTCATCGAAATGGTCTGAGCTAGGTAAAAGTATATTTAAATCAGTCTCGTATTTGCAATCTGATTTGTTAACTAAAATTTGCCTTGTTGTTTAATGAGAAATAGTTTGCGCTGTTACAACCTCTGTTGACAGTAGTTTGAAGCTTTGCAATGTTTTAAGTTTTAGTTCATCTCTGGTTGCTCTGCATGATGCTACGCTTGTCGCTCTAGCGAAGAGAATCAGTTTGTCCAGCTCCTGTCTGCTGACGAATCAGCATACTCGACTAGAAAGTGCAGAGAAACGTTACGTGCACATATCTCAATTTTGTCATGCTTTCTCATTTGCTTATGTAAAGGGGTCGATACTGCAAGGTTTTCCTTTTCGCAAGCTTAAGTTTAATAAATCTGTTATGAGGCGGACTTTTGTGTAGTATTGAGGGAAATGTTTACTCGTCTCTTGTATTTTGATTCGCCCAACGTGCTCACCGAAATATACAACGTGCCTAGTGAAAACATCCAGCATGCTACACACTAAACCGTCTATTGACAGTATGCTTGTTTTTCAACACACCTTAATGTACACATACCCTAAAATATTGTTTTCGCTAAAATAAATATTTACACCCGTTCGAAACGCATTTCGCTTTTTTTTTTTGCGTCTTTAAACCAAATGTTGACTATTTATAGGCTGTAAAAGTTACGAAATCCTGCCATCATCTGTCCCACGACAAAGCTAGTAATGGCCATGGTTCTATTCCTGATTTGACGTTTTAAACTGATTTGCATCGCAGTAAGTCTCTGTTAACATGCATGCAAAACAGTTTGTGATGTCAAATCAGGAATACACCCGCGCCCCTTCGGTCTCAGTCACTTATCAAATGATTCTTAGTTAATCGTAAGTTTTGAAGCCTATCAAAAGAGTCCAAAACTAGAAGCAAAGGCTAAAAGGTTTTTGGAATAGGTACAGAGTTTTATATTAGCGGGGAAAAAATATTTTGGGGTCAGGTGAACTTTAAATCGTTAGAGTACAAATTACAGACAAAATATGCAATTACCATGCCGCATTTGCATAATTATATTCCACACACACACACACACACACAAACAAATAAATAAATAAATAAATAAATGAAAGATGGTTAAACTTTCGAAGCGCAGACGCAGATTGGCCCAAAAAATACACTTCTATGTTTCTGGTAAAACATGATAAAATATACGTTCTCTGTAATGAATTTACCAATAGACTGTATATAAAGTTTTAATGTTCTTTTATTTCCCCCTTTTAACAAAATCATTCTAATTAACTGTTTTATCTAAACGTGGCGCTTTAATATTGTTCAACTGCTATCACTAAGTTCATGCCCCATGGTTTATGCTTTTTCGCATTTTCGTCTTCATGTATCTGGTAACTGATCAACGACCTGGAAGAAATGAGATAAGGTACAATTGCATGTGTTAACTTCCTACGCCTTAACTAAAATACAGGATTGTAGTGCTGTACAGCATAAAAAACAAACAAACAAACAAACAAAGCAAAAACTGAAAACAATATTTTCTCCTGTATTTTTATTTTTTCGTCGCTGCGATTATTTTACGTTTTATTTTTTGCAACAACAACCAATATTTTGCAAGCAAATCAAAACAAATTGGAATAATTTCATCGATTATTTAATTACTCTAAAAGGCTATCATTAATCATGCAACAATCCAGCTCCCTGTTTTTACATTATCTCCATTAGCTTGAGTTTCTGAGCCCCTTTGCAATGATATCGATGATGCAAGATAAAGGGGAGCTACTTCCCAAAAAAGGCGTCCAAACTGTATCCAAAATAATCACATTTAGCAAAGAAATAATGACCGATTGCGACCACAAATGTTTCGCAGAACATGTTAACGTTTTTATTTCACCGTAAACGAAATCTTCCTAACCATACGAAATAACAACTGCGCTAGCGAAAAATATGCAATCTCTTATATCGACAAAACTATCACACATTATGAATGAATAAATTATGTTACATAACTGTCCGCGGGAATTTCTCTAATATATATATTTAGCCAAGCCTAAAAGCGGAGCTCCAAAAGCATTCTTTTCCTACTGGCATTTACATATAGTCTGCTTGTCATATCACCCATCTGACCTCACTCAAGCTACAGACCTAATACTGTAAAAAATAGTATGGAAAGGTGATCTGAGCCAGTGGAATAGTGGATTTGTACCCCCCGCAGATTTGCACCCTCCAGTCCAGATCTGCTTGTGGATTAGATTTGGACCTCCTAGTCCAGAACTGCTAGCAGATATGAACCCCCTTTTACGGATTTGGACCCCCACCCGTCCTAAAAACAAGCGTTCTATTGAGTAAGGTACTAAAAACACCTTTGCAAATTGAGTTTGGAGATGTTAAAAAGCAAAATAAAAATATTGAGGTAGGTTTCTTTTTTAATTTTGAATAATCTTTAATACTTTATGTAAAAAAGAACCTGCAACGCTAGTTTGCATCTATAAATTTTTAAAACAAAACATTTCTTAACATCTTAGAGCAATACCTAAGGACAGGTCTGTTTCCCCGTTCAACTGTAGGCTACTTAGTTATGGTTTAGAGCCACTAGAAATTGGTGGAGAAACCTGGTGAATGCTATTTGAATCAGTATCCGACATCAGATATATAGTGATTCAGATCATCACTTCATAATGAATGCAATCTCAGTTATCCAAAGCCTCCCATGAGACATTTGGAAATCAGAAATTGTGTATCCTCTGGATATATGTATGCCTCAAAAAATTTATGAAAGAAAGATACATGGAATCAATAAAAATATTTAGATGATATGCATTAAGACCAAGATATTTCTTTTGATCAGTTACTTCTTGACCTTGCTATCGCAAAAAAACTGCTTGCTGACATTAAGCTCATCAATCAATGCACCTATAGTGTTTTCAAAAAGAAATCCAGCTGCTCTTCTGGCCAGCCAAGTGCAAGACTAAGCAACTTGATAATAAAATATTGGGCATTTGGTTGATATCACTATCAAGGTCATTAACAATGTAGTATAAGGATTTAAGGTAATGATTCACCAAAGCAAAAGTGCTGGAACTCCGTGTTAGCCATCTTAACTTGATTTTCTATTTTGCAAGAAAGGTAAGGACTAGTCCCACATTTCTCCATGTACATTTGAAATTGCACAACATACTTCAACAAACATCAAAAATCCCATTAAACATTAGTGCTAAATGTCATCGAAACATACCACAAGATTGGTGTGACCAGCTATGAATAAAATTAATTGAAAGACTGCATGCAGGAGAACGAAGTCCAAAGGATGTGTACATTGATGAGAAAGAGCTTATTTTAAGTTTAATTTTAAGTTTTAAGTTTAATAATATTTTGTCATGTGAATACATCTAAGTTGATACAAAAAAGTGCATATTATCTAATACAGTAATAGCCCATGTATAAGAACCTGGGTTTTAAGAACCTGTTAGGCTAAAATTTTCATTTTAAGCCCCCTCCACTGCATAAGAACCTATTAAGGCTTTTATTTAAGTTAGGTTCTTATCGCTGGGGTTGCTGTAAAAGTGTAAAGGTAAAAACTGCTGAATGAGTTTCTTTGTTATGTTTTGTTAAGGACATATACTGTACCTGCAGTGAACTGCCTATAGGCATTTCTCTATGGTACAAATAAATGATTTATACTGTATTATGAGATGATATTTATCAGATATATAGTATATTCAGATAAAATTCATATGAAAATATAAGAACCTATTTTAACCCATTGACTTCTAGGGTTTTTTACATTTTCGGAGTGATTTTCCACCTATAAACGATGAATAACAATTCGTGACTCTTTATTTGAACTACTAGAGAAAAGTGGTGCTGTCCTAAGGCACTGGAGGCTCAACGTTTCTGAAAACGTCATTTTTACGTAGCTTTTTTTATCCGTGAAGCAACCACAATGGCCGAAGTTCGGTTTGCTTGCGATTTTTGCTAAGTTTACAGCCATTTTTCATCTTTAGCGGCTGCCTGATGAGCATCATTAAGCGTGACGGTAGCTAAGAGTCCACTTTCTCAAAGGATCGAGCAAGGTGATGTACTTTTTTGTTGAATTTGGTTTGTTACTCGACGAACTGGGAATTTGGCCGGTCGAACACTTAGTACCTTTGGGACTCTATTGATGAATTTCTCGACCTACCGCCACATCTTTTGGAATTTCTGAGTACTGAAGATGACCACGAGCAGGAAATTTTGGCGGTAGGTCGGAGTGGCTGTAGACTTAGTTTATATGTGAAAGAATTGGGGGAAGGAACGGGTGCTGTCAAAAATTCACGTTGGTTCCCAGCATGCAATGCGCTCAAGATGTTGAAAATGTCGGGAAGGCCCGAATGCACTGGAACAAAAGGCTGTATCTACGCTCGGGAGAAGAATATCAACAAAAAAAGTCATTTCTAAGCTAGAAAAAGGACTGAATTTCGTTATGATGGTTGAATTTTGGTTTTTCGACGATGATTTCCTTAAAAAACATGAAGGCGAAAAGGGGCATTTTTGTCGTTTCTCTTTGACGTTAAAAACGGTCAGTTTCGTTCTTGTCCAAACTCAAAAGGCCATATTTAGTAAAAATCGCTACGTTTCTTGCATTTATTGGATATCCAAATTTAAAGGACATTCCATTTCGTGCTCTCAACTAACAGTTATGGCAATATTTGTGCGATTTGGAAAGTTGCAATGTTTTGAAGCATGGGAGTTTTTTACGGGCGATTCTGGGCGGTTCAGGTGCCAAAGGGTTAAATAAAACAAAATTTTTTTTTGATGTTGATATTTTTAATTGCTCAGCTACTTAAACAAAAGCCTTTGAGGCTAGTAACATATCAACGCTATTTTATTTGAAAACAACCATATGCTGCAAGATCTGGAGGGGAGGGTACTACTTTATGGCCAGTACTTAGATTCAAGGTTGAAGTTGCATGAAAGCCAGCTTGAGGGGGTGGTGATTTTAAAAACTAGACAATAGAGGTCGAGTTGGAGCCACTAGTGACAGCCAGAACTCGATGATCATCTCATCTAGGGTAATTGAGTTTGATACTGTGGCTTGTCACGTGACCTGGCCAACTGCAAACCCAGGTGGTAACGTTAAGTGAAGCCTGGCCCTGCTAAGTTATCCACCCCCCTAGAAATTGTTTTAACTGTAGAATCTTAACTCTGACCCTGGATTTAAACTATCACCAACCATGACTTTCACTGGATAGTGTCAAAAGGACCGGTCACGTGACCTCTAGTTTTCTTTGTTAGTCCATTCCCGTTCTGGGCGGTTCAGGTGCCAAAGGGTTAAGAACCTTGGTAGCCTAAATTTGCTTTAAGTACCATTTATATAAGAACCTTTTTAGGCTAAATTGGAAAATTCGGGTTCTTATATGTGGGCTATTACTGTATTACACATTCTAAAAACTAAGAGGTGAAATTTAAACGTGGCGCAAAGCTAACTAGCCTCCCACGCAGTCGTTTTTAGTGGACTCGTATTTCACCTCCTCCCCACTAACGCCTGCTTCCCCGAAGCCAACATTCCTTTCCCATTGTTTGGCTCGTGGGCGTCCTAGGCAATCACGATCGAGCAACTGGCAAGCGCTGACAAGTAAAATTATTGAACCTAATGCGTGTCTGTTTCTCTCGCGAATTTGTAAACGTATCAAAGCGTTGGAGCCGATTTGTTTTTGAGTAATACGATGTGTTACGAGAGACCTTTAAAACTTGTAAACGCGAATAAGAATTTAGACGCGACCGAGTTACAGATCTAAAGCATTTATCAGTCCATCAAACGTAGAGTAAACCGGCGTGAAATTATCACACATGGCACAACAACAAAGCTGGATCTCTGAAATCTCTCACGGTCCTGCATTAAATCAGATGAAATTCGCCCACACAAGGACCCCAAACAGTCCTGGAGAAGCGGTCAAAGGTTATCAAACACCGGTGACATAGACTGTGCCAATTCGTCTGCTTTTTTTCTTAAGTTCACGCGAAGCGGACGGTAAAATTATGGAGCTTTCTGCCTCGCCGCTCGCTCGATCCATTGCGCGCTGTGGTGTACCGATGGCAAAATCTCCCGTTCCTCCAAATTACTCAGACTAACCGACGATACGCCAATACTTCTTAAATAACTGACTTGGCCCTTCATCAAATTCACGAGAGGTGACCACAACAGCTACAACAGGACCAGGAGTAGCGGCGAGGATATCGAAGATTGAAGGCGAAGCTTGATAAATAAGTGGCTATCGTAACTAGTGGGCAAATTGACGAAAATGCCGCTGTTTCCTCTGACAATTTATTAAATTGAGTCAGTTGATAGGCATTCAAAGAGGAATTCTGAACGCAGAGTACACGGTAATCAGAGCTCGCTAAAGCTGTCTCTGCAATGTTGAACTATAACTCCCGCGAGGCCAAGGTCAACTTTCCAGAATTTAGTAGGTAAAATGTGATTGGCCAAGCGGCGGGAAAGGAATGTTGGCTTCGGGGAAGCAGGCGTTTGTGGGGAGGAGGTGAAATACGACTCCCCTAAAAACGACTGCGTGGGAGGCTAAAAGCTAACCTAATCAAATTAAATCAAATAATTGTCTCTTATAAGTCACCCCTGCTTTGAGATTGACGCTAAAAATAAAGAAGTAAAATTGAAATACAATCCAAAGCTTACCTAATTAAATTACATCCTTGTGTCTGATTTAAAATTGACACAAATAATGTAATAGATAGGACTTAAAACTGCTTAAAGAAGGTGCATGCATGATGTTCGATGGAACACCATTCCAGTCTGGTATGTAGCGATTATAAAAAGAAAAGCTGAAGGCCATATATATATTTAGCCAGGCCAAGCCTAGAATCGGAGCTGCACACTCTCACCGAGCAACTTCGCATGGCTTTATTTGGGCCAGTTTAATTTGTGTCCAAAACAATTGAGCAGCAGGGAAAACGAAGAGTTTTCGACAGCAAACGTTTGAAAAAAAAAATACAGACATTCGTGAGTCCTAACTACTTTCAGATAAAAGCGTAACGGAATTCAAAGCGGATAAAAAAACACTGCAAGCGAACAAAGTACGATGCGAGTGGGTGTCTAGAAAACGAAGACCGAAGACCGAAGACCGAAGACCGAAGACCGAAGACCCCTAGAAAACGAAGACCCCCTAGAAAACGAAGACCTAGAAAACGAAGACCCCCTAGAAAACGAAGACCTAGAAAACGAAGACCCAGAAAACGAAGACCCCCTAGAAAACGAAGACCTAGAAAACCAAGACCCCCTAGAAAACGAAGACCTAGAAAACCAAGACCCCCTAGAAAACGAAGACCTAGAAAACGAAGACCCCTAGAAAACGAAGACCCCCTGGAAGTTCTATCCGTGATGCGAAAGATCGATGTCACAACATTTTGTTCGGTCATGTAGCGTGGAAACAACCTGTTTAACGATAAATTTTATGGAAGTCGTGCCAGGCTGTTACAAAAACCCTCAAGAAACGAACACCAAAACTTTCGGCGAAATTCCTTCCAGCGTCGCGCGCCGTGTTGAGCTTTAGTCGTCACTGCCTTCGGCTCCTGGTGGGCCGACTTTGCTTTGTTTTGTTTCGCGAAGGTTCCATAGCCCGAATATATCTAATCCCCAACTTTAAATCAAATCAAGCGACCCGAATAAAGATCTTATTTGACCTAATATTGCGTGACGGAAGTGAACAATGAAAGAACGTTTTATTCCAATACATTTATTATCTTGATTTGAATGTCTGGCATGATGTAAGTGAAAAGATTCAAATTTCCTTAAATTCACCGTACAATTGTAATGCAAATCGATCTGATGTTGTTTGGTCTTGTTTCAATTCACTGTATGTGTTCGAACTGTATGGGATGGATACATCGTGTTACCTGTCTGTTGAAATCCTATCCTTATCAATGTTGTTTTTTGTGAGAACAGAATGCTTCTATACATTTTGTGTTCATCTATCTTGGAAAACTAAGACCTAAGACCCCGTCTTAGTTTTCTTACTACAAAAACTAAGACGATCGGCGATCAATGTAAACTGATGTAAACCGTCGAATTACGGGGTTACGTGACATTTTTGGCTGTGTTAAGGCCAACATTGGTTGGACATGATTTGAGATCGTACCCGCTCTTGCAAACTAGAGGTCTTCTGTTAATTTGTCCGCCGAAACACCCCTATCAGCCTGTTGACCTTAAGCTTTCGAGCCATCACGCCGTGACGCGCAATCACGCGACTTGAACTTTAAATGTTGGCGTGACCTCCTGTCAAATAACGGCACCCAATCATTGGGGAAGTAAACGAAATAATCCAGGAGTATTATATGATTCCATTAAATGTCGTATTCAGTGCTAATTTCGCCGACGGTTTTGATCGGGGTCTTAGGATTCATGTCTTCGTTTTCTAGAGGTCTTCGTTTTCAAGGGGGTCTTTGTTTTCTAGGTCTTCGTTTTCTAGGGGGTCTTCGTTTTCTAGGGGTCTTCGTCTTCTAGGCCTTCGTTTTCTAGGAGTCTTCGTTTTCTAGGTCTTCGTTTTCTAGGGCGTCTTCGTTTTCTAGGGGTCTTCGGTCTTCGGTCTTCGTTTTCTAGACACCCCGATGCGAGTGTTTTGCTGGAAGAAGGAGAAGGTGGAGAAATTAAACAAGACTAGCTTGTAATAAAAATAGCTTGTACTGATTAATCTACAAAAATCGTTATTTATTTTGACATAAATGCCCGTAGAAAAGACAATAAAGTCAACAGGAATTGACCGCGGTTCAGAAACAACAGAACAACAAACGTAAGTATTACAAGAAAACAAAGCACAATACGAATAATATTTCTTCGAAGATTCTTGGATAAGGTGGAGAAATTAGACAAGTAACAAAAATTGCTTAGCAATTTTGACATAAATGTCCGTAGAAAAGACAAAAAAGAGGTCCACACCTGATCGTTTAGAGCAGTCAATAGGAATAACTGAGGCAGCAATCACTCGGAACGCGACAAAGCTGAATAATAGCGTCATTTCCCACAAAATCTTTCCTCGGGTGACACAAAACGCTAAAGAGCTTTGATAGTTTTACTGGTACTTCCCATGTCTTCCGAAGAACCTTCTGCAATTAATGATTCTCATTGGCGACGCGTCATCCAGTTAACGAATTAGTTCGAAGAAAGTGCTTGCCAAACCACACCAGCATTTCTCTCGCAGACCCGTCCACTATAAAATTTATCAAAGCTAGCCCAGCCAGTCAACCCATTTCGGTGTTTTTAACATCCAAACGCTGATTCTTACCGGTTCAAACGAAACTTAATATTGTTGTTGACAGGCCGCTTTCGATGAAGATCTCTAAAACGTTTTTCAAATGACGAGGGAAGCGCGCTGGTCTTTGACATTTTTGACAGCATTTTGACAATTTTATGTCAGATTTTGAGACGCATTTGATCGGCTTTTTTTCTGTTTTGTAATTTTTTTTACTCGAGCTTGAGTTTCCGCCTTTAATCCTTAATTAAACGAGGACTCATTATGATTACGTGTTATTAAGATAAGGGCAAAAGTTTCTTAACGCTGTTGAGGTACTTAGATCGAAAAACAGTCAGCCAAGCCGAGTAAAAACACTCGTTCGCTTGCAAAGAAAACAACGTAACAAAAAAAAAAACAAACAAACAAACAAACAATTCAACTACTTTGCGTCCAAAACGAGTACAGATGATTGTTATTTATATCCTTTCCAGAGAAAAAAAATACAAGTTTCATTCCTGAACAAAAGTAACAACGATTAAACCAAATGTTAAGCTTCTATTTATTTAATTTACCTCACTGTCCTGCGCTGTGTTGTAGAGGTTTCTACCACTTGAAAATTCGTAAGCTTCAGTAAAGTAAAAACAAGCATCCGCAAAAATAGCAAACGGTTTGTTCAAAGAAAGAGCTTTTTCCACAGAGTTTGAGCTACTCGTTCCTCCCATTAACACAGGTAAACTGTTAAGTGACCTTTCTTAGTGAGATGCAAGATGCCGCGGTAAAGTGAAAGCCCTTGAAGCGTTGAATTATACTGTTTTCAACCACACAATCGATCCAAGTTTGAAGCTTTTCTTGAGAAAAATCGCTCTTCCTTTCATCACTTGAAAATTCACCTTCCGGAGTATCTTTTGACAAGTTCTTGATTTTTATGCTTTTTACGCGAATTTAAAGACAAACTTCGATCGAAGAAGATGAAGTTGTTTTGCTCAAAATAAAGAAACCAAGTGAATGTGAAATTACGAGCCGCAGAAAGCGCGCGAAAAATAAAGCCTCGGTTTGGGTGTCCCACAACTGGCTTGAGCCTGCGATTAAATCGAAAGCAAGTACTTCGTCAGCGGTCAACTTCAAAAAACAGCTGCCCTCGATGAGGTCTTAACTTGAGCCCGCGATATGGTCACGTGACACTGGTCAGCTGATAACTTGTTTTGACAGGTGTCAATTGGCTATAAGATGGATGTCCAGTATCAAGGACGTACACTGTAAAGTAACTGGTCAGCTGCTGGGCCATGTGGAGTATGGCCGCCATGTTGGATTATTATGATTATTATTAGGATATTATTAGTTATTGGGCAACTCCACCGTCGTCGTGCGTACGCGCCCACGAGTAATACCGCTAGCCATTTTTACCATGAGAAAAGCAGTTGACGGGTTTCTATAGGTATGGTGCTCCGCTTGGCGGCCCTTCGGGCCGCCGGAGCTGCGCTAATATTATTCAGCATGTATTGGAGTCGTGGCATATTTATCTCCCGAACATACTGCCACTCCTTGACAGGCAATTGTGCTTGTTAATGTCTCATGCGAATTGTTTCTAGTGTTCACAGCAAGTTCATTTAGTAAAGTCTCGTAAGTCGACACTTAAAGCTCTAAACATAAACAGTGTTCGTCGCGATAGCTTCATAATAGGCTCCATTTCTTCAAACAACGTCCAGATGAATCAGCTTGTTAGTGGGGTGCAAGAGTGAATTCTGCCCAACTTGGACTTTAGAAACTCGAACATGTTTGTCCTTCCCTTGGTAAATCCCGGTGATTCGGCCAAGCGGCGAGTGGGCTCTTGGTAGGTCACTGGATATGGCAAGCACAATATCTCCCACTTTCAAATCTCTTCTCGGGCTGACACGATCTAGTAGCGGGTAGACAAGTTAGCTGACGTGTGATTAGTTCCAGCCATGTGACTTCCAAGCTCATGGTGCTGTTTAACAATGAGGTTCGTGACCCAATGTCCTCGGGGGAGGATAATGGGATATCGAACATCAAAAGGTAAAAATTCTGTGTAGCGCAATCTTCCATCACAACGAATGATTCCATCTTCGTCCATTCTTGGAGTGAGTTTAACGGGCTTGCTTGACGTCGAGATTGGCTTTCCAGATGTCAGTGCGTGGTACTCCTCTGGGAATGATTCCTTTTGTGCTTCTTCACTCTCTAATATTTCTCGTGGACTCACTTCGCCCTCTTTACGGAGTTGTGATGGTAACTGACAGTTTTGTACGAAGCGATGTATCCATGCGTGGATTCTGGTTAATCTGGTCCAACTAGAAAATCTCGTAGGATCTAGGCGCTAGTCTTTCTCTGTGGATTTAGTTGTCATTAAGGTGAGGACGATAGGAACTTCATTTCTGTTAGCAGATCTCTTCAACTCCTCGTCCGCGGAGGAGTTGCTTTCCACTTTATTTCTTGGCCACAATTCTTTACTTTCTGTAAGAAAAGATGGTCCATGCCACCAGAACGTATTCTCAGCGAGCTGTGGAGCGCCTGAACCTCTAGTGCACAGGTCTGCTGGGTTGAGGCTGGTTGGTACATATCGCCATTGTACTGGATCTGTCTGTGCTTGAATTTCGCCAACACGATTTGCAACGAAGGGTTTGAAACATCGTCCATTTCCTCTTATCCACCACAAGGAGTTTGTGCTGTCACTCCAAAAGATGGCATGGCTAATTGCCACTTGTAGAACTTTCGACGCAAACTGAGCAAGTCTTAGTCCCATCACAGCGGCAGATAGTTCTAATCTCGGTATACTCATAGTTCATAATGGAGCAACCTTGGTTTTGGAAGCAATAAACCTGGTTTCCACGACTCCATCTTGATGAGCATTTCTTGCATAGCAGACAGCACCAAATGCATCTTTCGAGGCATCTACGAACGTGTGGATGATCATTTCAGATGGGCCTGTTCTGGGTTGCAGACAACGATGCACTTGTATTTTTCTCAAATCTTCTAGCTCACTAAACCACTGCTGCACTTGCTTTGTCAAATTTCTGTCAATTTCTTCGTCCAAGTTCAATCCACGAGTCCACATGACTTGTAACAGTACCTTGGCTCTGATGGTGACGGGCGTTACCAGACCAAGAGGATCAAACAGTGTGGCTACATTCTTCAACACATTTCTCTTCGTCAAAGGAAGATCAGTCGGGGGAGCTTTGGTCCTGAATGTTAACACATCAGCTTGAGCGATCCAAACAAGTCCAAGCGTCTTCGTTGAAGGGAGGTTTTCATGATTCTCAACTTCGGTCAGACGATCTTCTTGGGGAACTTCTTTCAAGACGCTGGTAGAGTTGCTGAGCCATTTTCGGGCGTGCATACCGGCCTTCTCCCAGAGCTGTGATAATTGATGATATAAGTCAATTACTTTCTGCTCCTCGACGGTGGAATCCATCGAATCATCCATGTAGATGGATTCAAGGACTGTTTCTGCTGCAACTGGAAATTGGTTTTGGTGCCTTCGGGCATGCTCTTGAATTGCGCACTGAGCTTCAAAAGGTGCAGACTTTTTGCAAAAGACGACTCGTTCGAACTCGTAAACTTCAGGTTTTCTTCTTATGTCCAAGTTTCTCCACAGTAAACGGAAGTATCGGCGATCCGGGGGGTGCGATTCGAATTCTTAAGTACATCTGGCTAATGTCGGCTTCGAGGGCTATCGGTTTCGTCTGAACCTGAGAAGAATGTCCACGAGATCTTTCTGAAGCTTTGGACCCGGCAAAATCTCGTCACTGAGGGACAATCCTTTGTGTTTACAGAAGCGTCAAGCACAATTCGTGTTAAGGGTTATCCGTCTCTCTGGGCGGAAGACTGGGAAATGAGGTAGAAGCCATCCAGGAACTTGTTCCATCTCGTTGTCTGGCAACTTTCGAATGTAACCTTGCTGAAGATATGACGTAGTTGATGCTTGGTAGTCCTGTGCCAATTCTGGGTTCTTCAGTAACTTCATTTTGTTTTCTAGACGTTTCAATGCCATGGTGTAGTTGTCAGGAAGCACAGGTCTTTCATTCTTCCAGGGTACTTCAAGTTCTTATCTTCCGTCCACGAGTTTTAGAGAATTCTGAACATGGCTGAGTGCTTTCTTCTCATCCGATGTTAAAATGTCTCGTTTGTCGACGTTTACACCAGAGTTCTACCTCCCAGAATTTCTTCAAACTTGTATTGATCTCGTCAAACACGTTTGGGCGCACGAAAAGTGTGAACAGAAAACTTGCCCTTTTGTGGTAAAATCCTTTGGAACCGCTTGGACTTCCGATGCAGGTCCACCCCAGTGGTCTAAGCCTTGCTACTGGTCCCTTAGGGTCTGGTCCTGTTAAGTCAACTGTTGAGCTGTGCAGAAATGAGTATTCTACTCCAATCAGAATGTCAAAAATCGATCTTTTGCAGGTTCAGGAAACTTAATGGATGACAGATACGACCACTGGTCCTTGTACAAGTTCCAGTTCACTGCCTGATAACTGCCAGTAACGTTTCTGGACATCTGTAAACACTTAAGGATGTTGAGGTCTGACCATCAACACTTTCAAGTGTGACCTCCACAGGCATGGTATCAAATGATTCCACCGTTTCGTTTAGCACTCTCACTGTCACCTTCTCATAGGCAGACTGAAGACCAAGGATGTTGGCAATTTCTTCATTAAGGAACGTGCCTGTACTCGCATCATTCAGAACTGCATTTACTTTGACCTTCTTTCCATTTGCTTTGATCAAAACAGAGACAGTTCTTAAAGAAACCAACTCTGAGGAAGAGTGTTCTTGTAAAGTTGCTGTGTGAGTCCGCTGAATTGAGCTCTCCCCCTCCATGGGCGAGATAGTTGCGACACCTGCACCTTCCTGTGGAATGGTTGAAGTTCCTGTGCAATTTGGAATGTTTGGATCTTCTTCGACAGCAGGTAAATGTCTGGTTGCGCTGTTTGCTTCCGTGGAAGAATTCGGCGGATAGCGAAAGGCGTGAAACAAACGGTGATGATTTGACTTGCAACCATCAATACCACATTCTCTAAACCGACGACACAACGAACCTTTGTGGGTGTTAGAAAGGCACCGAAAACAGAGCTTGATCCCTGACTATCCTCCATCGATCATCAGTGTTCATTGACTTGAATTTCTCTCACTTCCAGATTTCATGGCCATCAGTCTTGCAAAATCGACAGATAGCACGTCCTTTTGACTGGTCAGACTGTTTCGCCATTCCTAAATGCGTCTCAAAGCTCCTCTTGTTTGGTTTAAGTCCTTTGATAGCTTCTGCTGCTTTGACGCGATAATCAGTTTCGTCCAAAATCCAATCTTTGAAGACTTCCAAAGTTTCAGGTTTGTGTCGCCCTCCTAGCCAGCGGTAATATCGAGACAGCATTTCCTCGGGAATTATCTCTAACGACATGGTGTATAAACTTGAAATGGGCTGTAACTCGTTTAGCTTTCCTAGAGTTTGTAGCAAAACCACAATGTTCTCCAAAGCAACTGAGAACTTCTCTAAGTCCTCCACGTTGTCTGCATGCAACGGGCTTCTCTATTTGATTTTGCACTTGACGTCTTGGCCCACCAAATTTCCTTTGCAGCCTCATCTTTGCGGTTTCGTACGCTGTTTCAGAATAGTCCAGACCTTCAAGGGTATCAGCTGCCTTTTCCACCAAACACGATTCCAATCGCAATCGCATCCAATTTCATCCAAACATCCAGCGTCTTGGTCGAATGCTTCTTCTAATTTCTCATCTTTAGGAGTCAGTCAGTAAGTAAGTAAGTAAGTAAGTAAGTAAAGACTTTGTTTATCCAGGGTAGCACGTAATAGCTACAGGCTAATAAACTTGTGGCCCGGATTTAAACAACTAATTACAAGTTAAAAATAGACCATCTCTTAAAATTGTGAATGAATAAAAACATGCGATTTAAAAAATCGAAAAATGATCATATAAAACTCGATTACTAACTATGAAAATGATGTAAAAATTGCTGGTCCCTAAAAATCTTACTCCACATGTGCTTAAAACAGGCTATAGAATCCACTTTCCTAGTAGATAAGGGTACATTATTCCAGAGTCTTGAAGCGGATACTGCAAATGTGCGTCCACCTTCGGTTTCTCTTTTATATTTTGGGCAAATAGCATTGAAATTAGCGTACCGTGTATTCCGTGAATGACGTTTGTGATTAATTACTAGGTGATCATCCAGATAGCTTGGTAGAGACCCATGTATACGTTTGTACAAAATGGAGCATTTGTCTATGTTACATTGTTCATAAAAAGGAATCCAGTGTAGCTTATTAAATAGTGCTACCGATGATGCTTGGCGGTCTGCGTACAAGATAACTCGCGCTGCGCGCTTTTGCAACTTTAAAACTCTATTTAATAACTCCTTGTCGCACGATGACCAGATAACATTCACATAACTCAATACCGGGTGAATTATAGCATTATAGTATAGTAGGCGTTGAGATAACGGCAAAAATACTCTAATCTTACGTAATACAGCTATCCGCGAAGAAAGCCTCTTACAAATCATTTCGACATGCAAATTAAAAGAAAGCATGTTGTAAATTTCTAAACCCAAGAGGGTAGCACTGTTTACAAATTCGGCGTCAACTTTCGCTGTTCTGCATGTCGTCCACGCGGTCGAAGTCTTGGCATCTTTTCCGGAAAGCTAGGTCCTGGCGGGGTCGCCAAATGTTTCGCAGAACATGTTATCGTTTTTATTTCACCGTAAACGAAATTTTCCTAACCATACGAAGTAACAACTGCGCTAGCGAAAAATATGCAATCTCTTATATCGACAAAACCATCACACATTGTGAATGAATAAATTATGTTACATAACTGTCTACCGGAATTTTTCTAATATCATTCTGCATGTATTCGAGTCGTGGCATATTTATCTACCAGACAACAAACTTAGCATTTTGCATAAGACAAAATTCAAACATTCAATTCAAGTGAATAATGACATAATGTTCTGAACTATGTCCAGGTAATTTTTCATTAAAACGTCAGTGGGTTTGCTGTTGTTTTCCTTTGGAATTAAACCTGCAACGTCTGATTAACTGACATAAAATAAAGAGAATCAAAGAATAAATTTCAAAAAGAACCTGTCTAATACCTTAGCAACCAAAGAGTGCGACCCTCATTGATATGTGATCATGCCAATCTGTTGGCCGGAAGCGGAAGTAACGTGCGTTGACTGTTGAGATGAGGTCGTGATAAACGACAATGTCCCTGTCTGTGTTTCCAGCAAACTCCTGAAGTAACAAGATAAGAAATCTATGATCAAAATATTTGATTATCTAGATCTCATGTTACAATTTTCAACTCACTTTTGGCCTCCAGCGCTGACGGTTTTGTTGCTTTTATCAAGCGTTTTCTTACCTTTTTGATGATCAACTCAAAATTTTAAAAGCCTCAGTTTAATCAGTTAAATGGACCAGACATCATCACTGTTATATTGATCACTAAAGTCGATCACTAAAGCCGATCACTAAAGTCATGCCTAGGAAACTGAAATTTAAAGGGAATCTCCTTGCTCTTGCTGTAAAAAATAAAGTGCAGAAGAGCGAGAATGCTGTTAATATAACGGAAAAGGGTGACAGGATTCTGTGATGCAACGAGAAATAAAATTTGAAATGATTTCTCCGGTTATTGGAAGTAGCTAATATGCTGCTCAACGTTGGCTCAGTTATAAAAGAACCGCCGCCAATGAGGCACGACAGTACATCAGTTGAATACTTGGTAAAGGTAAATTTTCAGTTTTCTACGGTTTGGTCTTGTTCCCTATAAAACTGGAAGCATTGTCACTTTAATGCAAATTCTACTGACTCTACTGACTCAGGCATCAAATGGCTGTGGGATTAGTAAAGCAGTTTGCTTGTATAGTTCGTTGTGTTGATAAATTAAATGATCTTCGAGTGACGTCGTCAAAGGCTTCCCGTTATCGTCAAAATGAGGAAACAGTATAGATTTCCTACCTTCCTACGAACGTGTATGCCGCACACTAAGGACCTACCCGCGTTAAGTTCCTAAATATCTTATTTGATTTCGCAGAATGAAGTATATATTTCAAAGAAGCATTCCTTTGTCTCATACGCTTAGAAGTAAAATATTAATTTGTCTTAACCTTCACTACTCCCTGTTCCATGTAGTACTGGAAAGTCACAACATTGTTACTGTACTGCAGCTTGTACTTTGTCACCCACTGAGTGTGGTATCCATGCTGCCAGTTTTCGTTGTAATTTCGTCCTTGAGTTGCTACTGTTTTTACGTTGTGAATACTTCCCAGATCTGCCTGCAGCCACTGATTGGCATCATTTCGACCAGCTGCCCAAGCGCCTGACCTGGTTGTGGTTTCTATAGTGTTCAGTATTCCATAGCTGGCGACATGGTCATTGTCGAATTTTGAAGAAGCGCTGAGTTGTAGTTGAAGACCGCCCATACATGCTGGAAAAAAAAGAAATTGTTTTTTCTCATCTTAAACATACAGTGTACGCATCGGATCTGTACCCCACTCACATCCTTGATTTGAAACTCCCTTACTTTATTTCTGTCGCAGAACACTACTCTTACTATGTTTGCTGATGATACTTCAACAATTCAATCTAGTTCTACTATCCACGAGTTAAATGCTCGCCTTAATTGTGACGCTTCTGGCGTGTTTACATGGGCTAATTTAAACAACATGGCGCTCAACACGTCAAAAACTAAATCTATCTTGATTACGACTCAACAGAAGTTGAAATGATCGTTCTCTTAATGTCGTGATTAATGGGAAGTTAATTGAACAAGTTCAGCATGCAAAACTACTTGGTGTTACTCTTGATTGCCATCTTACATGGGAGAAACACATTGATCATATATGTTCAATTGTAAAAAGTAGATTGTCTCTCTTAAGAAGGATCAAACCGTTTCTCAATCATCACTGTGCTCTACGTTTCTTCAACTCTTGTATTCATAACCTCTTTATCTATTGTTCGAGTGCTTGGGTTAATTGTTCGAGTTATTTATTGTCTCGTCTTCTTCGCCTTTAAAAACGTGCAGCTAGATTGCTTCTTGATGCCGACTTCAACCAACCATCTGTAAGCTTATTTTCCCAACTCAAATGGCTTCCTATTTTCGACCTTATTAAACTAAGAAAACTTGTACTCTTATTCACTATCCTTAATAATCCTAATGCTCCTCTTTGTCTTAAACGTACTTTCAATTTCTTGTTCAGGCTATTTTAGCCTGGATAATACTTGCCGCGGAGCCATAGGAAAACTTAAAGAGTCTGCTTTAACCCTTTAAGTCCCAGTATCAACTTAATATTTCTCCTTACTGTTATTTATATATTTTTTTTGGTACAAGTATAAAAAACGTGTTTGAGAAATGAAATTGTAATAGTATTCTACGTTTATGGTAGCCATTACTTTTATTTTTACTGCAACATTCACTCTTTCACAGAACTTTTGCGGGTGATCACGCTTTTTCTCTAATCCTTATCCCTCGTTTATCTCAGTTTTTCTGACCTGACCTGTTTCAACTAGATGTTGTCCCAGATTATAAAAATAGACCGAAATTGTGTCTTCATTTTGGTCAAATTCGCACGTGTCGTCGTACATCTGCTTAAAAACCGTTGTGCGCGCTAGCACAATGAATTTTTAACATGCCATTGACTATTTAATACAGTTTCAAGGCGGTTTATTTCTCAAAGTGAAAAGTCCTCTTTCGAATTCTCCTCATGTAGTTACATTGATTCATTTACCCTGCCAAGATACGTTGCAACAGGCGCTCTGTTTCGACAAATTTTTAATTTATTTAGTTTTCTCTCTCTCTCTTCTTTTTTGTTTACTATTTTTGTTCAGATTTTCGGTAATGTGTCGCCGATTCTTTTTTTTGATTAAGCCGATTTTTTTAGTAAAGCAGTTATTCTATTCTGGCTTGCTGGATATGATATCACTGTAACAAGTTCTTTTATTATAATTTCATATCCAGCGCGCCCTCGTAGAGTAATCGATCGTGAAATATAATGTCAGTGATGAACAATAACAGACAATAATATGAATAGCGAATAGCATGATGGGAGAAAGGAACAAAATTGCTACCTAGCGGGCATCCATAGACCTCCACCCTCATTGATATGTGATCATGCCAAGCTGTTGGTACGAAACGAATAAAGCGCGCATCAATTGGCGGGTTGAGAGCATGTTGAACGACAGTGTCCCGGTCTGAGTTTCCAGTAAACTCCTAAGTGAACAAGAGAAAGAACTGTTACAACTTGTCACCAACACCAACATCATCTCGTCAGCTTCAATAATTTGTTGAGGTACTTTGTCATAAGATATCAACAGCTACTCGCTTGTTGGGGACAAGAGTGCTTGAGATTACTTACAAATAGTAACTATAGTTTCTTGTTGATGATTCGTAGAAAGGAGTAACGGAATTAAAAACCTAAAAAATACTGAAAAAAGAAAAAGCCTCGTAACGATAATAATAATAATAATAATAATAATAATTACAATGACGATGATGGAGACCATCGTAATGATAATGATAATGATGATAACAAGAGTAAATAATAAAGAAAACAATTACTTTTTAACAAAGCTTAACTGGTAAACAACACCACGTAAGTTAGTCTTTTCCATCTTCAATAAAAATAAAAGTCTTTCAATTACAAAAAAAAAAATAATAATAATATATCTTCTCCTCGCCCTATATATGTAAGGGGAAAAATGTCAAAGTTGGTCTTCCTGGCATGCTCTTTTCCCAGTTTTTGTTTCTTTGGAGAAACTAACCGTCATCCATTGAATTACAACTTAAGTGTACTTGCCTAACAAAATAAATATCGAGGAAGCCACATAAAGAGCAAGAATGTGACATCATCATAAATTGTTTGATCAAGAGGTGTAACATTATCAGCTTTCTACAAATCAGTGTTAAATGAATGATACCCATTGCCCCACTAACCATGCAGGTGGAGGGGTCCAAGTGTCTTTACCGACTTTGACATTTATAGTTTCCTCTTTTAAATATTTAAACAAACTCCCAATGATTCACTGTGATATTTCTTCGCTAACCTAGCTTGATGTTTACATGGCAACAGAATTATTATGGCCCTTACTGAAGGCTCAGAACCTAAACGGGGCGTTATACCTGGATGTTAATGAAGTAAGAAGTGATTTAATGAAGAATTAAAAAGGGAATAGAGGCATGCACAGACTCAAACAATCTACTACCTAACGAGGATGCACGCCAGAGTGGACTGTTTAGTGTTCGTCCATTGACTTTAGACTTCCAAATTTAATTTAATCACCTTAAAATCTTTATTTTTCTCACCTTCCCTTAAAATCAATCTCCCCTTCCTCCATTAAATAATCTAAATAACGATCTAAAAATCACCTTACAATTCGGATATATTTATAGGGTTATACACTACATAACTATGATGGCTTTTTTGCATTGCATGAAATCTCGAGGACATAATAAGGTTAAAAGGTCAAAAAGTGACAAAAAGGTAGCATTCATGCCCCCTTAACAACTGGTCTAAAAAAGGCATCTTTTTTGTTTCCGTGTGATTATTCATGCGCAGCAGCTAAGTTGCAGAGCTCAATTTGCTCGTTTGGAGTTGGTTCTCTTGACCCCATTAACTCTTTCTTACGAGTTTGCGAAGACGAAATTCAAATTTCATTAAATATACTGATAAACTGAATAGATCTTCACGAAGTCGGCACAGACTACCTCCTACGAACGTGAATCCTGTATGGGGACTAGTTCATATTGTGCTATACGTTCATAAATTCTCATTTGACTTTTCAGGATAAACTGTATGAAGTATGTGAGACGAATATATGAAAATCACACATTTGAACTGCGGATTAATGAAGGAATATGTGAATGATCATCGCAGTTATGAACACTACCAGCAGTAGTGAAAATAGAGCCCGAAAAAAAAGTATTCAGGGTTGTACGGGAATCGAACCCACGACGTCTGCGATACCGGTACTCAACCAACTAAGATAACAAGCCAAAAGGGGACATGTCATTTTGTTGGTTCGTAATATACCCGTCAGTGTGATAAATATGTGAGAACTGATATATGAACATTATATATCTGAACTGCGGATTAAAGAATTAATAGCGGAGCTCCGCGCGGAGCACCATAGATAAGAAAATATGGTAACCCATCTGTTCGAGAAAATTTGGCTTTGGTCACCGTACGACCGACCGACCGACCGACCGTACGTACGTCTGCCCCTCCATGTATGCAATATGAAAAGTCACATTTGAGATAACCTTTTTTGCGCATTTTGGCAGGAAATTAGGGGAAAAAATAACAAACTGAAGACAGCAAGAGGACATAATTATGACCCTTAAGCATTATCGGGCATTTTTTGAAAGCAGAAAATGTCAAAAGCTAGCGCGCTGCACGCTTCATTTGAATTTTTTTTATAGATCTTCGTCCAAAGACTGTAAACAATGAAGTTTTGACTTTTAATTCGATTAATCTTGGTTTTTTTCGTTTGAACCGGTAAGAATCAGTGTTTGAATGTTAGAAAAAGTGGCTGTGTTGGCTGGCTTTGATAATTTTATTGTGGACGGCTCTGTGAAGGAGAAGCTCGTGTAGTCTCGCAAGCGCTATCTTCATTGTAACTGGATGATATTTTGCCACAGAGAATCTTTAATTGAAAAATCTTCCTCGGTGGGCATGAAGAGGAACAGTAAAACTATCAAGCTACGTTAGAGTTTTGTGTCTGCTTAGCCTAGGAAAGATATTGTGTGAAATGGCGTTATTATTCAGCTTGCGTTCCAAGTGATTGCTAACTCAGTTTTGTTTTGTCTTTTCTTCGGACATTTACGTCAAATTTGCTTCGCAAATTTTCCAGTTTACTACGAGATATATTTGTTACTTATCTAATTCCCCCACCTTCTTCAAGAATCTTCGAAGAAACGTTACGCATCGTATTTTGTTTTCTTACAATATTTTGTTGTTTTGCGGTTTTGAACCGCGCTCAATTCTTATTGACTGCTTTAAACCATCAGGTGCGAACTCCTTTCTTTCTTTTCTGCAGACATTTAAGCTTAGCAATCTTTCAAGCTTGAAACAAGATTTGTTTGTTACTCGTCTAATTTCTCCACATCTCCAAAAATAAAAAACATAAGCTTTAGTGCCTTTGCATCGTACTTTGTTTTCTTGGAATGTTTTGTTTTTGATTCGCTTTGAATTCCTTTACGTTTTCAGTTGAAAATAGTTTGGACTCAAGAATGTCTGTTTTTTGTTTCAAGCGTTTGCTATCAAATAGTTCATCTGGATGGTAAAACGCTTCGTTTTTCCTGCTGCTACTCAATGTTTTGGACACAAAATATGCCCAAAGAGAGCCATGCAAAGTTGCTCGGCGATGACTGTAAAAAAATAATATTCGTGGAGCTCCGCTTTTAGGCCTAAATCTATATATTATGTGAATGATCATCGCAGTCATGGACACTACTTAAGCAGTAGTGGAAACAAAGGCTGAATATTTTTCCAGGCTTTATTTTCACTAGTGCTTAAGTAATATCCATAACTGGGATGATCATTCACAGATTCATATATGACATATTTGTTTTAACCTTCACTTCTCCATTCTCCTTGTAATACAAGAAATCTGCTGGGCCCTCGTTACTGTACTGCAGCTTGTACTTGGTCACCCACTGGGCGTGAGATCCGTAAGGCCAACTGGGGTTGTAATTTCTTCCTTGCGTTGCTATACGAGAGATTTTGGCTTGACCCAGATAAATCTGTAGCCATTGATTGGGATCATTTCTACCGGCTGACCAAGATCCTGAGATGCTTGTGGTTTCTTTATAGTTCAGCCTTCCCTGGCGGGGTGGAGTGTGGTGGTCGAAAAGTGAAAATGATGTAGAAGCACTGATTTGTGAGTCTGCGATTCCACCGCTTTCCATACCAAGAGGAGAATCACATACTAGAAATGAAAATAAACATGATTTTAGCTCAGATGTACAGGAAAGCAGTAAATGCGTGAGCGTCATGATGTTGGTAACCCATAAGCTCTGCTCTCTAAGCAAACAAATGAGCAGACAATTATGGTGAAAGACACGGGGAGGGAAGTAATAATGCTCTTGGAGCTGATAGTTTGCCACGGTATTAAAGGGGTTCTGTCAAGGTAATTTTTGTCATAAGTTGTTCAAATCGTGAGGAAGTGCTATTACGCAATCGCCCGTCTAACATGAAGGAGCCGATATTACTAATTATTTTATGGACGGAAAAGGAAGTGATATTATTTTTTGGTGATTTTACAGGATAACGAAACGTAAGTTCAAGTTGCAATCCATTTTCTACTCATCATCCGTTGCCATAGACAACCACAAATAATTTCAATGCACGTATTAAGTACTTCAAGGGACTGCAAAATGTTTAAGCGTTCCTCTTTGCAAACACATTTTGGGTTTGAAAGACCCAAATTACGCGACAGTGACCCTATAAGAGAGGTACGAATTCTCTCTAGGAATCTATTATGTTGGGAATATTTTCATATGAGCCAAGTAGGGTGTATCGTTGCTCGTAAGAAGAGCATAAGGACAGCTGAACCACCTCTCCAGGGAAACTACTCACCAGACAACATACAAAAACCCGGAAAGCATGGCCTGGATGTTTGGTTGCCATGGTAGATTCGACGTATTAATGGAGAAAGGAAATGAATTGAAAATGGCCTGGATTACAGCGATATCGTTACTGCTTATATAAAGAGGCAAATTATGTCCAGGCTGACTTTGAAAACCCATAATGTTTTATTTTTTTATTATTCTGATTTTACTTTCTGGTACCAATTTGGTATGATATATGAATTACCGTCGGCATGGCAGTTGATTTGTCTGCCTATTTACAATTTTACACAGCAATATATATTGTTCCTTTATTGGTTTTTTTTTTAGGTTTTAATAGAAGTTTCAAAAGTCAAAAATGGCAAATCCAAGATGGCGGTCTCACTAGCTGAAATATGGCGTGGTTCTTTCCACCTGTTTGCCTGGAGTGTTATTTCTTTAGCTTGACCTTAGTCTCCCCACCACACCAGGCTCACGAAAGGCAAAAAAATCAACAAATCAACAAAAAAACATAAGCAAACAAACAAACAAACAAAGAAAAGAAGAAAAAACCCGAAAGCAACAACTGACAGTTTATATTAGGGTTCATTCTGATGGATTTGCTTTCACATTTGCTTTTTACCTCGTTGAAACCCAACTGTCATTGCTGAAACACAAAATGAATATGTCCTTAGTCCCTTATGATGTTTCGACATCGTTTATAAAGATATTGATTTCTTACACTTACCAGCGCTTGATTCCTGAGCTATTGCAAAAGCAATGAACAGCAAAGACAGCACTTTCAATAGAATCATTTTTGCTGCAGAATAAAGACGAAGAGGAAGGTCAATTGTTATCGCATGCATTTATTTTTTTCTAGTGCGCAAGTTATTTTAGAGCGGTGTCGGTTGTTAGGCCAGACACGAAAATTAGCAGTATCGAAACGACCTTAACTTTTCTATTGCTTCTGCTGCGTTTTTGAACTTTTTTAGCCACTTAACCCGTTTGGTAGTTTGTTAGCTAGGCAGTTTCTTTGTTTGTTTCGTTCTTTTGGTCTTTTGTTAGGAAATAGTAACCCGTTGAAAGGAGCTGCGGCTACTGTATTATTTGTTTTCTTTTTGTGTCACTTAAAGAAAACAAATGAGCACAGTTTTATAGCGACGATCGATTCAGAGTAGTTGTCACAAGGTACTAGCGGAACAGCTCTGAGAAGCAAGGAATAGAAGACCTTGGAACAGTGGAACCTGCAGAACCTACAAAAAAGTGATTTATTTTTACCCAGCAAATCTTTACATTTCTTTATGATAGTCATCGTGTTCACAAACATCATCAAAAAAGTCAAATTGTTAAAAAGCATGCTGTTTTATAAAGATATTTACGCTGGTCTGTAGTGAAAGTCAGATCACGTGACGAATACCACAAAATAACTGTGAAAAATCGTCGTTTACTTTTAATCACATGTAGCGCTATGGTGTCACTCGGCCATTTTGCCGCTGAGCATAGTTAATGATTATTTCACGAGTTTGAGCAAAATATCGTGATTTGTCAGTGGCAAGCAGAAGTTAGTTATTCGTCTGAGGCAAATAATGGATCTATGAGACGCTGGCAATCACGATATTATGCCAAAAACGAGTTCAATAGCAATTTTATCATTCGATCACCGAGCCTGTTTTTCATAATTATTTTCGGGAAAAGAGAAACGATCTGCCATTTTCACTGAATTTGAAGAGCGTGGACGCATGGACACAACCGCTTGAGCAGAATATTATCTGCGGCAAAATCACAGTTGGTCAGTAATACCAGGGCAGCTTTCGCTCGTAAAGGGATATCTTCACACGTGAAAAGATCACCTTTACCATAGCGAACAAAATAAATCCCTCCTTAAAGTGAAATTAAAGTGAAATGGTTTGGTATATTATTGGTGTTTATTTAAGAGATGGAACCGATTACATGGCTGCTTGGAGATATGAAATTTCTCTTCTCGTGCGCTCACTCATGAAATATTTTTCAATACGAGAAGATAAATTATAAATTATTTGGTATCTCCGAGCGGCCTTGTAATATCTTAAGTAATCATTCATCCCAGAAAAAAAATTGTAATTTGCTAGGTCGTTAGGCCGCAGCAGCTTTTCGCTAAAACGAAACGCAGTGAACACGAGAAACTAGGTGCAAGCCAAGAAAAGAAAGTCTCCGAATACAGATATAAAAAGCAATATTTACGAGAATTATTTTTTTGTTATTAGCGATGATTGCTTCTAAAGCTGTAATAGAAAATAATGTTTAGAGAAATTATTCAATCATTCTTGGTTGGTTCCGCAAGTTCAGCGCGCTGTTAAGCGGTCGACCAAATTATTTTCCAAACATTTGGTGTGACTCCAGAATTTAGATAAAAAAAAAAAAAAAGAGGTTGAAAATGAGAGAACAAGTGGGCGAACAAAACCACTCTGCAATATCGTGAAGACCACAAAAGTCAGAAGTTCAAAGTTGAGACCTCCACCTCCACTCCACGTCGACATGGACCGCTGCTAGAAGATTAGTGGAAGATGTGCACTCGAGGTGGTTGCATTAGCGGTGAAGTAAAGGACACGCTAAAAGCTCTTCTAAATCGTTTTTTGCCCTGTAACCGTTGTTTGAATTTTAGAAATAACAAAGCTTATACATTACTAAGAACTATTTGACCAGCGCCGTTAAATAGAAAGGCATGAAAAAGTAAGATTCACTTAACCAACCTTCAATTCAGCATAAATTGTCCTCAAAAGATTTAGTTCGCTACTCCACAGAACAGTTGACGACTTAGCTTGAAAATTCGATACCTTGAACTCTAAACCAAATTTGCTCTGAAGTTTACATAAGTGGGTAAATGATAAATTATTCATCGAACTGCTTAACTAAATAACAGTTCTCAGCCCACGTAATCAAACCTTATAGCAATCGGTATTTCTTTTTAATAAACTGAAAATAAGTAATAAGAGAAAGAGAAAAGTAAAGAGATTGCCCACAGTTTTTTACGAATATCAGTTATTTGTTGCTTACTAAGAAAGAGGAAAAACTAACAAGTTTGTGTTATATTTAAACACTGAACTGCATATTTTACACAGGCATTTTCTGAATCAAATATTTCGTTATACATTTTGAATGCAGTTTAAGGAAAGAATGTTTGAACAGCCGTTTTCATAAGAAAAAGTAGCATCTACGTAACTTCTTGTTAATTCAGTAACACGTAAAGCCTAATTTTTTTCACGAGTGCGATGTGTGATCAATTTTCTATGACTGGGGGTGATATCTTTTCGTCTTGTCAATGTGAGTGATAACAGCTTGCCCTTGGGTATTGGGTATTTTTACTCCTTTTTCTGTTTAAGACATTATATTTATTTTTCAAATTCTATAAATGTTGCATTTATCAGCTTCCTACAGCTTTTATACAGAACTCAAAAGGACGAGCACCGTTGCCAGGTGATTTATTGTTTTTGCAAATTACAGATCTTACCTTCACACGATTGTTTCTATTGCTCGGAGAGCGCTGCAATTCTACAACTTACTTAAAGCTTTTTACACAGTCTCTCGTATTTGCAGTTTTGGCCTTTGATTTATATATCCCATGATAGAAAACCTTTCGACCAGTTAATCGCGAATTAATAAGTTGTCACAGAGCTTCTTAATAACTTTGTTTACATGGCTCTCTTTTCGAAATTTAGAACGTGTTAAGAACTCTTATCGCCCCATTTATACAACAAACTCTAAGCTAAAACATTGGCTATCTTCAGTCTTTAATTTAAAAACAAAGTTTCTCTCAAGTTTACATAATTGGGTAAATTATAATTTATCGAGAATATTTAAAAAAAAATGAAAAACATTTATCAAGGAGTTTACCCAGTTTTTCATAACGAGATAGTATCGATTATTTGTTGCTACCTAAGAGAAAAATAAATAAGGACCTCTAATGGTTATGCTTAAATAGTGAACTGGTTATTTAACAGGATTGTTTTCGAACAGCAGAGTTGAATATACATATCTTAATAGATATTCCCTTATACATATTCGAATATTACGTTTTAGGAAATGGTGTTTAAACAGCCGTTTTCATTAGAATAATCACATTCACGTAACCTCTTCTTGTTAAATAACAAGAGTAAAGCCTCTTTTATTTAAAAGAGCAATTGATGACCAATTTTCTATGAATGTGCGTACGATATTTTTCCATCTTGTTAATGAAAGTGATGAAAGGTTGCCTAGTATTTGACATTGATTTGCGCAATCTATAAATGGTGCACTAATGAGGTTCCAACACCTTTTATAAAATGCTAATGGACGGATCACCGTTGCCAAGTGATTTCTTGTTTTGGGAAATTATAGAGATCTTGATAACCTTCACACGATGGTTTTTGTACCTCTTATAGTGTTTCAATTCTCAAGTTACTTAAAATTCCTTAATACAGTCTCTTGTATTTGCTCTTTTGGCCTTGGGTGCACTATGTAGGAGCAAAACCAAACTGTACAGAAACGACCAAGATGGACCGGCTTCACATGCGCACAAAGGTTTAATTTCTTGCTTCTCGTAATAAATCTTTGACTATGCAGAAATAGACATTTATGTGACATTTGACGCATGTATACATACCGTTTTCAGCGCAGCTGTAAGCTTTAACGCCAAAACATTATGAACTAAATGTGCGCTTAATAAACGGAGATTTCCCGTCCTAGGTTGATAATTCCACTTTTAAACCAGTTTTTCTACAAAAAAATTAATTAATTAAAAAAAAATAAACAAATAAACACGTTATTTGCCGGCCTAGGTCGGTCCGTATTGGGAAAAACTGTATCGTCGGTCTCGAGTATGGCCCTCGGTCTACCGGCCTCAGGCCATACTCCAGGAACTATCAAGAACCTGTTAAAAGATACTCCGGAAGGTGAATTTTAAGTGATAAAAAGGAAGAGCGAAAGGTTTTTATCATGAAAAGCTTCAAACTTGCATCGATTGTGTGGTAGAAAAGCAAAATGATTCAACGCTTCAAGGGTTTGCACTTTACCGCGGCATCTTGCAGCTCACCACGAAAGGTCACTTAACAGTTGACCGGCATTAATAGTAGGAACGAGTAGCTCAAATTCTGTGGAAGAAGCTCATTCTTTCGACAAACCGTTTGCTATTTTTGCGGATTCGTGTTTTTACTAAAGTGGATACGTATTTTCAAATGGTAGAAACCACTACTACACAGGACCGTAAGGGGAATTAAATAATTTGAAGCTTAATATTTGGTATAATCGTTGTTACTTTTGTTTAGAAGTGAAAATTGTATTTTTCTCTCGACTGGATATAAATAACAATCATGACTATTCATGGTTGAATTGTTTGCTTGTTTTGTTGTTTTGCTTGCAAGCGAACAAGTGTTTTTATTCCGCTTTGCTGACTGTTTTTCGACGTCTGCTCCTCAACAGCGTTAAGAAACTTTTAAATTTGCTTCCGTACAAACATACGCGTCGTGTATTGTTTTCTTGTAGTATTTTAAAGTTTTGAGGTTTTTGAACTGCAGTCGATTGCTGTTGACTGCTCAGCGAAATATAAAATATTGGCACAAGGAAACCCATGGGAAGTTGCTCAATACCAGTAAAAAAAAATATATATATATATATATATATATATATATATATAATAATAATAATAATAATCGTGGAGCTCCGCTTTTAGGCTTGGCTTAGAACATTACATAGACACTTGGAGATATAATTTTTTTTCTCTTCTCGTGCGCTCACTCATGAAATAGTTTTCAACACGAGAAGATAAATATTATATTATTTGGTATCTCCGCGTAGGATTGTAATATCTTAAGTAATCATTCATTCCAGAAAAAAAGTTGGTCTTGGAATTTGCTAGGTCTTTAGGCCGCAGCAACTTTTCGCTAAAACGAAACGCGGTAAACACGAGAAAATAGGTGCAAGCCAAGAAATGAAAGTCTCCGAATAAAGATTATTTTTTTTATTAGCGATGATTCGTTCTAAAAGCTGTAATAGGAAATAATGTTCACAGTTACGTTATTCCAGTACTCTTAGTTGGTTCCGCAAGTTCAGCGCGCTGTTACGCGATCCACCAAATTATTTTCCAAACATTTGGTGTGATTCCAGAATTTAGAAAAAAAGAGTTCAAAAATGACAGAAAAATTGGGCGAAACCTGAAGCTGGAGCGTTCTCAACAAAACCATTCTGCAATATAGTGAAGACCACAAAAGTCAGAAGGTCAAAGTTGAGGCCTTCACGTCCACTCCGCCTCGACAGGGACTGCTGCTAGCAGACTAATGGAAGATGTGCACTCGAAGCGGTTGCATTAGCGGTGAGGTTAAGAACGAGCTAAAAGCTCTGCTAAATCGTTTTTCGCTGCTTAACCGTTTTTCGAGTTTTAGAAATAGCAAAGCCTATACATTACTTACAACTATTTTACCCCCGTCGCCGCCGTTATATAGAAAGGCATGAAAAAGAAGATTGACTTAACCAACCTTCAGTTCAGCTTAAATTGTCCTCAATAGATGCAGTTCGTCAGTGCACAGAACACTTGACGACTTAGCTTGAAAATTCGATACCTTGACCTTTAAATCAAACTTTAAATCAACTCTTTAATAATTTCTCTAAATTATTAATCGAACTGCTTAACTAAATAACAGTTTTCAGCCCACGTAATCAAACCTCATAGCAATCGGTATTTTTTTGTAATAAACTGAAAATCATTTAGTAAAGAGATTGCCCACAGTTCTTTATGGATATCATCAGTTATTTGTTGCTTACTGTCAAAATGAAAAAAAAAAGAAAGAAAAAACACACAGTGATAACAGCTTGCAATTGCCTTTGGCTATTGGATATTTTTGCTTTTTTTTTTTTTTTTTGCCTAAAACATTATATTGATTTTTCAAATTCTAGAAACGTTGCACTTATGAGCTTCAGGTTTTATGTAGAACTCAAACGGACGAGCACCGTTGCCAGGTGATTTATTGTTTTTGCAAATTACAGATCTTACCTTCACACGATTGTTCCTATTTCTCTGAGAGTGTTGCAATTCTCAGCTTACTTAAAACTCGTTACACAGTCTCTCGTATTTGCAGTTTTGGCCAATGATTTAGATATCCCATGATAGAAACCCTTTTGACCAGTTAATCGCGAATAAATAAGTTGTCAGTGAGCTACTTATTAGCAGCTTCCTAATAACTTTGTTTACATGGTTCTCTTGTAGAAATTCAGAACGTGTTAAGAACTCTTATCGTCACATTTATACAACGAACTCTAAGCCAAAAACATGGCTTCTTCCCGCAGATTATGTTGGCTTTTGCCAACTAAGAGTATACTTCTGTGCTTCTGTCAAAATATGATAAAATAAACGTTCTCTTCTCTTAACTCACCAATAGACTGTATATGAAGTTTTAATGCTTTTTATTTCCTTCTTTTAACGAAATCATTCTAATTTACTGCTTTTTTTTTTAATCTAAACGTGACGCTATATATAATAGTGTTCAACTGTTATCATTAAGTTCATGCCTTTTCGCTTTTTCGTCTTCCTGTAGCTGGTAATTGGTCAACGACCTGAAAGAAATGAGATAAGGTACAATTGCATGTGTTAACTTCCTGTGCCTTAACCAATACAGGAATGTAATGCTGTACCGCATTGAAAAAAAAAATAAAAATAAATAGATAAATAAATAATAATAATAATAATAATAATAATAATAATAATAATAATAATATTTTCTCTTGTATTTTTTTTCATTTCTTTCTGTTTGTTGCGATTATTTTACATTTTATTTTTTGCAACAACAAGAAGCTTCATTTCAGGACTGATACCGATATTCTGCAAACAAATCAAAACAAGGTGAAATAACTCATCGATTATTTAATTAAAAAAAAAGGCTAACATTAATCATGTAACAATCCAGTTTACTGTTCTTTCATTGACTCCATTTAGCTTGAGTTTCTGAGCCCCTTTGCAATGATATCACTGATGCAATATAACTGTTATTATTTTTATTATTGTTGTTGTTGTTGTTGCTTTATTTGGAAAACACACGAGAGCAACCAAAGCCGGGGGCTTAAATGGCCAATGGTCAGTAGAGAAAAAAATGTGAAGAATTTTTATAGGTAATCACATGATTTCGAGTGCAATTTGTAATAAACAAGCACGGGTAAATTTTTTCAGACTCACAAAATTGCACGAGCCCGAGAGCGAGTGCAATTTGTGGTCTTTGAAAAAAATTTACAAGTGCTTATTTAATTCCAAATTGCACGAGAAAAATCATGTGATTACTTATTAATAATATACATGAAAAATTTGCGAGATAGCTTCTTAATTTTGCAGAAGCAACGCAACGCAGGTGAATCAAAACAACAGTTTTCTCTCAATGTTTTTAAAGTGTTTTTTAGCTGTAAAAACCGGCTAAACAATTACTTTGTCTGCCAAGTGTCCATGAAGCGCTGTAATCATTACCTTCAGGCTTTCTGGTTCACACTCATCGCCTTGTTTGTCCTTGTTTGTTTATTTATCTCGGCGTCACTCCAGTGTTGCGTTGAATTCAACGGACTCGTAATTCCAATTATGTCGGTAATTCCCTTCTCTGGACACCACGGTTTCCAAACAGACAGCCAAAAAACAGCCAAAAAACAGTGCTTTTTTTTTGCCGTTTCTCCTTTTTAGAGTTGTTTTGCAGCTTCTCTGCTGTTATTGCGGTCACGAAAGAAAACCTGCTCAACACGCCAGCCATTGTTTTCGCTCGCAAGAGTCGCTCGCAGCCGCTCGCAGCTCTTCAGACTTTGCGCCATTCAAAGGCCGCGATTGATTGGCTCAATTTCAGGTCCTTTGTTTATTAACCAATCAGAATCGTCTGTTGTTTACCACTTTTTTGCACTGAATTACCTTTTCCTGCACTGAATTACCTTTTTCTGCATCGTGTTTCCTAAAAACTGCATTCCTCTTAGCCAATCAGCATCGAGAAACTTTTTCATGTACATTATTAACATGGATAATAATATGCACGAAAAAATTACTCAATTCTAATTGGCTAAAAAAGCAGTGCAGTTTTGCAGAGCAAAATCGTGTAACATGAGTGCAAAGTTGTAACACAGTGCAATTACAAATGTATTTTGATTGGTTTAGAAACAATAGAAATTTGAATTAGTCAATCAAATCGTAGCTGTTTTATAGCAACAAATTCGCGTTAGGTTTGATCCGCGTTGAAAATTGTGAAAACATAAAACAATGGCCGACGTTTTGAGCAGGTTTCGTTTCGCAGAGGAGGTTTTTCAGCTGTCTGTATAGAGAAAGTGATGTCTACAGAGGGTAATTAGTAATAGTAATTGGACCGAGTGGAGTACAATTCAGGGAGTAATCGCGCGAGTAATTTCAAAATCAGACGAGCGCGAAGCGCGAGGCTGATTTGAAAATACGAGCGCGATTACTACCTGAATTGTACGACACGAGGTCCAATTACTAATTAATCGTATCTATAACAAATTTCGAGGTCCAATTAAGAATTAATCGTATCTATAACAAATTTCGGAATTAACAAGTTCTTTTGGGAAGGTCTTTTGAGCGAAAACGTCTGTAGCGCTTTCCATATGTTTTGAAAACTGCAGGAAACGTTTGCAAAGGAAGCCATTAAAGCGCGCGTAATTGATGTGAAAATCACGTGGGTATCCAATTACAGGTATCCAATTACAAAAAGTTCAAATTGGATACCTGTAATTGGACACCCACGTGATCGCGCGCCGATTACGTGACAAATAGGCGCGCGGAGAACCAATCACGATCGAGAATTTTGTTATAGATATGATTAGCGACGAAATCGAAAGTTATGAGCCCGTTGAACTTAAATAACACTTTGCTCAAGCCATTTTACGCCGACAAAACAAAAACAAACAAGACGTCGAAAATTATGAACCAGAAATACTGAAGGTAATTATTATACAGCATTTGATAGACATTTGAAAAACAAAGCAGCCTTATAGCTATAGCCTACAACTTTTCAGCCGGTTTTGCGGCTTAAAAACTTTTAAAACATTGACAAAACTGTTGTTTTGACCTGCTCGTGATGAATTATTTTTGCACGTGATTAACCTGCGTTGCTTATGCAACACAATTTTTTCGTGCAATTTGGAATAAATAAGCACCTTTCAAAGACCACAAATTGCACTCGCCCTACGGGCTCGTGCAATTTTGTTACTCTTTGAAAATATTTATTCGTGCTTATTTATTCCAAATTTCACTCGAAATCACGTGATTACCTACACTAACGAGAAGCTACTTCCAAAAAAGGCGTGCAAACTCTATCCAAAATAAACACGTATAGAAATAAATAACAATTGGGACTACAAACTTAGCAAGTGTATACCGTCGATTGCATCTACTCGTGAACGCACACACCCAAAGCATGTTTTCACGTGATGTCAAACGTGAAGTTCCAAACGTGAAGTTCCTTCGGTGTTCTCGAGGTTGAGTTCACTGTCCACGCAGTCAAGAGATCTGAGGACAGTCAGCGAAAATCCCTTCATTGATATATATTGAAAGTAGGACGTCTTTTTGATAATTTCTTCCTGTCTTGTTGACTGAAAATATGTCCCAGCTAGTAATGAAACACTACCTAAAACTACACATTTGTGCGGGAAAACTTTAAAGTTTGACACCTGAAACGCAGACGTTTGACGTCAAGTGAATACATGTTTTGAAAGCGTGCGTTCACGGGTAGATGCAATCGACGATAAGACAAAATTCAAACATTCAATTCAAGTGAACAATGAGATAATGTTCTAAACTATGTCCCGGTAATTTTTGATTGAAAAGTCAGTTGGTTGCTGTTTTTTTTTTCCTTTGGCTTTAAACCTGGAACGTATTAGCTGACTTAAAATAAAGAGAATCAAAGGATAAATTTCAAAAAGAACATGTCTGATACCTTGGCAACCAAAGAGTGCGACCCTCATTGATATGTGACCATGCCAACCTGTTGGCCGGAAGCGGAAGTATCGTGCGCTGACTGCTGGTACGAGATAATGATAAACGGCAGTGTCCCTGTCTGTGTTTCCAGCAAGCTCCTGAAGTAACAGGATAAGAGATCTATGGTTGAAATATTTGATTATCTCATGTCATAACTTCACACACTCTTCTGGCCTCCAGCGGTGACGATTTTGTCGCTTTTATCAAGTGTTTTCTTATCTTTTTTATGTTCATCTCAAAATGTTAAGGGCCTCAGTTTTATATTTAATGGGACTAAACTCTTTAAGCCACACTATGACCAGCGCCTTATTTCTTCTGACATCATCACTGTTATATTGATCAAAGACGCCGATAACTGAAATCATGCATAGGAAAGTGAAATTGAAAGAGATTCCCCTCGCTCGAGCCGTAAAAAGACTATAAACAATCTACTGCAGAAGAGCAAGAATGCTGTCAATATAACGAAAGAAAAAAACAAAAAAAAAAAAAAAACAGGATTTTGTGATGCAACGAGAAATGAAATTTGAAATTATTTCTCCGATTATTGGAAGTAGCTGGTATGCTGCCCAACATTGGGTCAGTTATAAAAGAACGGCAGCCAATGAGGCACGACAGCACACCAGTTGCATACTTGGTAAAGGTAAATTTTCAGTTTTCTGCGCTTAGGTCTTGTTCCCTGTAAAACTGGAAGCATTATCACTTTAATGCAAATTCTACTGACTCAGTCATCAAATGGCTGTGGGATTAGTAAAGCCGTTCGCTTTTATGGTTCGTTGTGTGGCTAAATTAAATGCCTCTGAGTGACGCCGTCAAAGGCTTCCCGTTATCGTCAAAATGAGGAAACTGTATAGATTTTCTACCTTCGCGCACTAAGGTCATATTATGTTCCTAAATATCTTATTTGATTTCGCAGAATGAACTATATATTTCAAAGCAGCATTCCTTTGTCTCATACGCTTAGAAGTAAATTATTTGTCTTAACCTTCACTTCTCCTTGCTCCTTGTAGTACTGGAAAGTCACACCATCGTTACTGTACTGTAGCTTGTAGTTGGTCACCCACTGAGTGTGGTATCCATACTGCCAGTTTTCGTTGTAATTTCGTCCTTGAGTTGCCACGACTTGCACAATTTGAATTCTTCCCAAATCTGCCTGCAGCCACTGATTGACATCACTTCGACCAGCTGCCCAAGCGCCGGACATGCTTGTGGTTTCTTCAAAGTTCAGCCTTCCGTGGCTGGCGGCATGGTCGTTGTCAAAAACTGAAGAAGCACTGAGTTGTGGTTCAAAAGCGCTCAGACATGCTAAAAAAAATGTTTTTCTCATCTTAA
>JAEMWC010000470.1:290000-360000 GCA_016490735.1 Pachyseris speciosa
ACAGTCCGAGATTTGGGGACGTTGCAGGTTTTCTTAGCCATCGTTCCCACAGGAACGATATTTGGTAAGCCGGGAGACGCAGAGTTAAAGATTTAATATGTGAATGACCATCGCAGTTATGGACACTACTTAAGCAGTAGTGTTAAAAAAAGCCTGAAATTTTTTCCAGGCTTTATTTTCACTACTGCTTATGTAATGTCCATAACTGTGATGAACATTCCTAGATTCATATATTACATATTTGTTTTAACCTTCACTTTTCCATTCTCCTTGTAATACAAGAAATTCGAGGGGAAATCCTTACTGTACTGCAGCTTGTACTTGGTCACCCACTGGGCGTGAGATCCGTAAGGCCAATTGGGGTTGTAGTTTCTTCCTTGCGTTGCTACACGAGAGATTTTGGCAAGAACCAGATAAATCTGTAGCCATTGATTGCGATCATTTCTACCAGCTGACCAAGATCCTGAGTTGCTCGTGGTTTCTTTGTAGTTCAGCCTCCCATGGCTGGATGGAGTATGGTGGTTGCCAAGTACAAATATTGTAGAAGCACTGATTTGTGAGTCTGGGATTCCACCGCTTTCCATGCCGAGATCATAATCACATACTAGAAATGAAAATAAACATGATTTTAGCTCAGGTTTACAGGAAAGCAGTATTTGTTTAGACGTCATGTTGTTGGTTGCCCATAAACCTTGGTAGTATATACCACACAAGTGAATAGTGCTTTTCGCGCCCTCTGATTGGTTAACTCGGAGGTGATTAGCAAGTACTATTCACCTCCGAGCAGCCGGCGCGCGATATTTTACCATTTCCGACCACTTGTCGGGATATTATCTCACATAAATGAATGTTTTGGTCCGCTAATTATTCAACTTGTATGGTATATACTAAAACAATTATTCACCTCAGTGTCGGTGAAAGTGGTGGATATTTACCTCGCCGCTTCGAGGCTCGGTAAATATCCACCACTATTCACCGACACTGAGGTGAATAATTGTTAACTATCTACGCAAAAAAAAAAAATGAACAGACAATTATGGTGAAAGACACGAGGAGGGAAGTAATAATGCTCTTGGAGCTGATAGTTTGCCACGGTATTAAAGGGGTTCTGTCAAGGTAATTCTTGTCATAAGTTGTTCAAATCTTGAGGAAGTCCTTTTAATATTACGCGATCGGTCCATCTAACATGAACTTGAGCCCCTAGGAAAAGGAAGTAATAATATTTTTTTTGACGATTTTTCTGAGACAGAATGACGAAAGTTGAAAAACGTTAATCTAACTTTTTCAAGTTCCAACCCATTTCCTCCTCACCATCCATTGCCATAAACAACCACAAATAGTTTCAGTGCACATATTAAGTACTTAAAGCGTTCCATTTTGCAACACACATGTTGGAATTAAAAGACCCAAATTACTCGACAGTAATGACCCTATAAGAGAGGTAATAATTCTCTCTTGGAATCTATTATGTTGGGAATATTTTCATATGAGGGTGTATCGTTGTTCGTAAGAAGAGCATAGGGACAGCTGAACCATCTGTCCATAAAAACACCTCGCCAGACAACATACAAAAACTCGGAAAGCATGACCAGGAAGTTTGCGTGCCGTGGTAGATTCGACGTAATCATGGAGAAAGGAAATGAATTGCTGGAAATGGCCTAAATTACAGCGATATCGTTACAGCTTAAGAGGTAAATTATGTCCAGGCTGACTTTGAAAATCCATAGCGTTTTTCATGCTAAAGGGAAAAAGCGCAACATTTCTTGAATTTTTCTATTATTTTTTTCTGGTACCAAGTTGGTGTGACATATGAGTTGCTGTCGGCATGGCAAAGGATTTGACGGCTTATACGGAAATATTGCTCTCTTATTAGTTTGATCATTTTTTAGTAGATTTGGAGGTTTTTTTTTTTTTTTTGAGGTTTTAATAGAAATTTTAGAAGTCAAAAATGCATTATCCAAGATGACGGTCTTACTGAAATATGGTGTGATTCTTGTTGTTTTTAACGTCATCAATCCCATTTTTGGACCTCAAAAAGAACAGATTTGGACCCACTTTCTACCTGCTTGCCTGGAGTGTTATTTCTATAGCTTAAAATGTCTTGTCGTAACAAGAGGGACCCTGGTCTCCCCACCACCAGGCTCACGAACGACCATAAAAAAATCAACAGATAAACAACAACAACAACAACAACAAAACCACAGACACACACACAAAAAAAAAAGAAAAGAAAAAGAAAAAACGGAAACAACTACTGACAAATTACATTAGGGTTCGTTCTGATAGAACTAAGTTGTAACAAATTTGTTTTCTTCCTCTTTGAAACCTAACTGTCATTGCTGAAACACAAAATTAGCCTCGCTACGTTAAGCAAAAGTTGAAAATTTTTATATGGAGAAATATGAATATCTCCTTAGTCCTGGCATCGAATATTTAAAAGAAAAATCCCTTACGATATTTCGACATCGTTTATAAAGATATTGATTTCTTACACTTACCAGCGCTTGATTCCTGTGCTGTTGCAAAAGGAATGAACAGCAAAGACAACACTTTCAACAAAATCATTTTTGCTGTAGAATAAAAGGGAAGAGGAAAGCCAATTGTTAGCGCATTTCTCGAGCGCTATTTCTTTCAGTGCGGTGTCGGCTGTAAGGCCAGATACGAAAATCAGCAGTATCGAAACGAACTTAACTTTTCTATTGCATCTGTTGGGTTTTGGAGCTTTTGTGCGACGTAACTCGTTTGGTAGTTTGTTACCTAGGCAGTTTGTTTGTTCGTTTCTTTCTTTTGATCCTTTGTTAGGAAAAAGGAGCTGCGGCTACTGTATTATCTGTTTTCCTTTTTTATCACGAAGAAAGAAATTGTGGCGGGACAATGTCATAGTCATTTAAAGTGCCCCTAACCCCAAAAAATTTTTTTCGCCTAAATAAATCTACTTATCATTCGAAGTATTCGGCGAAAGAATTATTGTATTTGGTTGAATCCTCGATTTTTTATGGACAGCCAAAGTCTCATTCAATTTGTTGCACGGCCGAGTAAAAGGGAGTCTTGGTCCAACGAGGTTGGTGACGTCATCCCGGGAACGATTGAAAGATAGCTTCTCAGTCAATCTCTGTTTTTGCAAGCAGGGTCGTCTAAGCACATATTGGAGGGTAAAAGCCTGGCAGTAGTCAAAATTGTGTTGGAATCATGTCCTCCTCGTCCTCGGAGTCAGAATCAGGCTATGTGTAGGGTGAAGACCAAATTAACTTCATTTCTGAAGTGGAACTAGAACGAAATCGGCGAGGAGCTCGAAGGAGCCTCATGGTTATGAAGACCAAGAATGGACAGCAAGATTCGCGGAAGAAGGGAAGACGAAAAAGATTAACTTCGTTTATAAGTGTTATCTCAGTGCCGTAACTCGTGGTTCTGTGTACGCTGCTGGTGAGCAAAAGCTTTGATTTAACATTTCAATCTTGAACGACCGAGTACCCGTGCATCGGCAATGGGAATTGTGCAGCGGTTTGAAAACAATAATTGTTATTTTATATAAACGGCGCACATCCGACTTTAGATCGGTATTTTAAACGAACATCAGCAATTAATTGTGGAAGTGCCTATTTATGGGAGAGTCTTTATTTATGGTATCTATTCAAAGAAGGCAAAGATAGATTTGACAAGAGAACGGAAAGTGAGCTCAGCCGACGCGAATTACGTGACTTGAGGATTAGCTGAACTTCTAGTTATCCTCAGGCAGTACTGTGAACGAAGTCAAGGCAAGGTAAAATAAAATAAATATAGCTTACTGCAATTAAAATTTGAGGCTACGTATCCGTCTAAACTGTTGGCTAGAAATAAGCGAACGCAACTTCGCGATGCGAGAATAATTTGCATATAACAGATGTAAACAAACTGACACAAATTTAGACGCGATTGGATATATTTTACTACATGTAGCTCCTTTTGAACATGAAGTTCGAGTGGCACCATCGTCTAAATCAACTGAATTCGGTGAAGTTAATCAATTGGATTTGTAAACACTTCAAGTTTTTTAGCAGTCTACAATGTATTGATCAGTTACATGGGCTTCTGTCAGTGAATTAGCATGGCCTCTGAAATATATTTAGATTGTTGACGTTGGAAACCGGTTTTAATAGAGCGCTTGTGTCGAAGACTGTAGGACTCATGAAGCCGAAAAATTTAAAGGAAGTTAGATTGATGAGGTTTTCCTAAAGGTACATATCGAGGGACAATTATTTTAGCTGCCATTACATTCTGGACTACTTTGTGTCGCTGCGGTTAAATCCTTTGTGTATCCGATACGCAGCACACCGAATATCATCACTATACAATAAACTAGTTTTAAAGAGGAGATCTTTTCACTGAACGGACTCATTGGAATTTTCTGTTTTCACCGTATAAAAGGGCATAAAATGCTTGTGAGATCAGCCGATGGGAATATGTTTATTTCACGAACAGCCGGTCTGTTTTTGGCTCATTCGTTTGCAAAACATCAAATCTTCTCTTAGGAGAGAATGTTACAGGTGACAATACTATGAATATAAATTATCGGTTAAAATCATGTCTTATTGCCCTCAGAGTTAGAATTATTGAGCTTCCTTCAAAGAACTTTGTTAGCGCAACAGAACTTCCGTTCCCGGGATGATGTCATACAAGAATTACAAAGAATTACAAAGAATTACAACCCAACAATAAAACTTAAGAAACCCAGTATCAAATTTCTTTCGAAGTCTGTTGTAGGCTTTTCAGGGAAAAAAAACTTTTTTTATTATAAAGACACCAATGAAATGACAGGTGAGCTTTCGCTTGAAAAGTGATATCATCACACGTGAAAAGATCACCGAACAAATAAATCCCCCTTTAAAGTGAAATTAAAGTGAAATGGTTTGGTATATCATTGGTGTTTATATAATAAATAGAACATTACATGGCCGCTTGGAGATTTCCTTTTTGAAATTTCTTTTCTCGTGCGCTCACTAATGAAATATTTTGCAACACGAGAAGAGGAATTATTTGGTATCTCTGCGCGGCCTTGTAATGCCTCAAGTAATCATTCATCCAAGGAAAAAAAAAAAAAAAAGCTCATGGCAAGAAATGAGGGACATGCATATGACGGGGCGAAGTAACTTCAGAGCAGTCTAGAGAGCTGTCAATTACTTTCTTTCTTTGGCGAGATGCTATTGGATGATCGTTGCTATAGAAATTCGCAGGCGGTTCAAAAAAAAAAAAAAAAAAAAAAAGAGATGGCGGCCCTGTCGAGTAATCTACGGTTTTCTACAACAGCGAAGAAATAAAGATAATAAAGAAAGTCTGCTGTCTGGAAAATTTCCACTAATAAATAAATCGATTTTTGGCTGTTTAGGACGGTGAAATATTGGATATTCTTGGCGTATGAAAGCGTACTGTACTTCGAACGATCACGGCGAATTGATAATTTGATTTCCTCCTGTTTAATTTTCCCGCTATCTCGCCGCAAGGATTTGTTGTCATTCTCATTCTTTTACCGAGGATTTCTATCCGTAAAAAGCCTGGGAAAGAGAAGAATGATATAACAAAATGGCCGGCAGTATTTCGAACTTGCGAAAACCTGGAACTTGCGAAACGTTCACGGCACTCATGGCGCTTCTATAAAGACTTACATTCATCCAAGTAGACTTGAAAAAAGGCCATCTTCAATGCTGATTACCGTGGTGGACCGAAACTGTAATAGAAAAACAGTTCCATGGACGTGAACTACATTGTTTTGGAACAATATTTCTGATTGATACACGGGCTTGCAAAGTTAGATTTTTCAAAGGCGATTCAGCTGGAAAAGGCATTCCGCCATACTTTTCTTACCAAAGAAGAAAGCTTAACTTCAAAGTTCAAAACCGTGGCGGATAAAGCTGGAAAGTGACTAATTATTGTGTCAAAGAACGACTATCGATGTCAAGAAACAGGATCAGATTGATACCAGGGAATTTGTTCCCGTACGGGCTTGCAAAGTTAGATTTTTCGAAGGCGATTCAGCTGCAAAAGGTATTCCCCCATACTTTTCTTACCAAAGAAGAAAGCTTAACTTCAAAGTTCAAAACCGTGGCGGATAAAGCTTGAAAGTGACTACTTATTGTGTCAAAGAACGACTATCGATGTCAAGAAACAGGATCAGATTGATACCAGTGGAAAAATCAAAAGCTTAGAGAGGTATGTCAAAAAATTTAATTTTCCTCACTCAAGTCTTTCTATTTATGCCCGCCATGTTTTTAGCGTGATTTTCTTAAGTGTCGCTACGAACTGCGCACGTGTGTCCCTCATTTCTTGCCATTGGTGTTGGAATTTGCAAGGTATTTAGGCCGCAGCTACTTTTCGCTAAAACGAAACGCGGTAAACACGAGAAACTGGGTGCAAGCCAAGAAATGAAGTCTCCGAATAGAGATATAAAAAGCAACATTCACGCCAAGTTTTTTTTTTATTAGTGATGACTCCTTCTAAAAGCTGTAATAGGAAATAATGTTGACAGAAGTTATTCAATCACTGTTGGTTGGTTCCGCAAGTTCAGCGCGCTGTTGCGAGGTTGATCAAGTTATTTTCCAAACATTAGGTGTGACTCCAGAAGTTAGAAAAAAAATGTGGAAATGTACTGGGCGAAGCAGGTGTAATCACGCATTCAAATGTTAGCATTATCTTGCATATCGAGGAGGGAATCATCGCCAAACTGAAGCGTTTTCAACAAAGCCATCCTGTAATATTGTGATGACCACAAAAGTCAGAAGTTCAAAGTTGAGTCCTCCATGTCTACTCCGCCTCGCCATGGACTGCTGTTAGCAGACTACTCGAAGATGTGCACTCGAAGCGGTTGCATTACCGGTGAAGTAAAGAACAAGCTAAAAGCTCTGCTAAATCGTTTCTTGCTCCTTAACCGTTGTTCGAGTTTTAGAAATAACAAAGCCTATTTGACCACCGCTGTTATATAGAAAGGCAAGAAAAAGGAAGATTCACTTAACCAACCTTCAATTCAGCTTAAATTGTCCTCAAAAGTTGCAGTTCGTCAGTCCACAGAACAGTTGACGACTTAGCTTGAATATTCGATACCTTGAACTTTAAATTAGACTTTCTCTGAAGTTTACATAAGTGGTTAAATGATAAATTATTAATCGAACTGCTTAACTAAATAACATTGAGTTCTCAGCCCACGTAATGAAACCTCATAGCAATCGGTATTTTTTTTACTAAACTGAAAGGCATTTAGTAAAGAGATTGCCCACAGTTCTTTACTAACAAGTTTGTGTTACTGAACTGCATATTTTACGGAGGCATTTTCTGAATCAAATATTTCTTTATACATATTGAATGCTGTTTAAGGAAGCAATGTTTAAACAGCCGTTTTCATAAGAAAAATTGCATTCACGTAACTTCTTGTTAATTCAGTAACACGTAAAGCCTAATTTTTTTCACAAGAGCAATGGGTGATCGATTTTGTTTGAATGTGGGTGATATCTTTACTGCCTTGTCAATGACAGTAATAACAGCTTGCCCTTGGGTATTGGGTATTTTTGCTCCTTTTTTGTTTAAAGCATTATAATGATTTTCAAATTCTCTAAATGTCGCTCTTATGAGCTTCGAACAGCTTTTAGACACAACTTAAAAGGACGAGCACCGTTGCCTGGTGATTTATTCTTTTTTTTTTTTACAAATTATAGATCTCAGTTACCTTCACACGATTGTTTCTATTTCTCTGAGAGCGCTGCAATTATCAGCTTATAACTCGTTACAGAGCCTCTCGTATTTGCAGTTTTCGTCTATGATTTATATATCCAATGACAGAAACCCTTTTGACCAGTTAATCGCGAATTAATAAGTTGTCACTGAGCTACTTATTATCAGCTTCCTAATAACTTTGTTTACATGGTTTCTCTTGTAGAAATTGAGAACGTGGTAAGAGCTCTTATCGTCACATTTATGCAACGAACTCTAAGCTAAAAAATTGGCTATCTTCAATCTTTAATTTAAAAACAAAGTTTCTCTCAAGTTGACATAATTGGGTAAATAACAAATTATCAGTATCGAGCTTAGCAGCCGGAATTGTTTAATAAAACGAAAAGCATTTAGCAAAGAGTTTACCCACTTTTCTTAACGAGATAGTATCATGCAGTTATTTGATGCCATCTAAGAGAAAAATACAATGAGTACCACTAATGGTTATGCTTAAATAGTGAACTGTTTATTTTACGGAAAATTTTTCGAACAGCAGAGTTGATCGACATACACATCTTAATAGATATTTCCTTATACATATTCGAAAATTACGTTTTAGAAGATTGTGTTTAAACAGCCGTTTTCATTAGAATAATCACATCCACATAACCTCTTCTTGTTAAATAACAAGTAAAGCCTCTTTTATTTAAAAGAACAATTGATTGCCAATTTTCTATGAATGTGCGTACGATATTTTTCCGTCTTGTCAATGAGGGTGATGAAAGGTTGCCTGGGTATTTGACATTGCTCATTTTTTTGAAAACATTGATTTGTGCAATCTATAAATGGTGCACCAATTTGGTTCCAACACCTTTTATAAAACGCTAATGGACGGATTACCGTTGCCAGGTGATTTTTCGTTTTGGGAAATTATAGAGATCTTAATAACCTTCACAGGATAGTTCCTGTTTTACTGACGGTGTTTCAATTCTCAAGTTACTTAAAATTCCTTAATACAGTCTCTCTCATTTTCCCTTTTGCCTTGGGTGCAAAACCAAACTGTACAGAAACAACCAAGATGCACCGTTTTCACATTCGCACAAAGGTTTAATTTCTTTCTTATCGTAATAAATGTTTGACTATGCATAAAAAATCAATATTTCACGCATGTACTATACATACCGTTTTCAGCGCAGCTGTAAGCTTCAATGCCAAAAAAAAAAAAAAAAACACCTTTGAACCCTAGTGCCTTCTTCGTTTCCTGTGGCTCAAAGGTAGACATATAGAAGCTTACTTGTTGCATATGTTACGCAAAATTAACACCGTTTTGCGCTGGGTAAACACCAGCAATGGACTAAGTAAATCATTAACATTCAAACTACCAAGGTACCCAGTCAAATCATGGGCATCGAGCAAAACGAAAAGCAACAAACAAACATTCTCGAGTCTAAACTACTTTCAGGTGAAAGCGTAAAGGAATTGACTTTATGTGTAGCCTGTAACCTTCCATTTGATATACTGTAATTGTATATGTCGTCATGTTCCTCGTTTTTAATTCCATCTTGTAAAACAATAACTGAGGAGGCCTAATTAAGATAAGCTGCATAGTTTCCTTTAGGCCTCCTCGCCATTGTTACCTCTATTCTTTCTATCTTTTTTGTTTTCACTACAATTATGTTATTTGTGCGGTGGCAAAATAAAAAAAAAATGATAATAAAAATAATAAAGAATTCAAAGCGGATCAAAAACCAAACGTTCCATCGAGAGAAAACAAAGTACAGAGCGTAACTATGTTTGTTGGAACGGATTATTGGAGAAGGTGGAGAAATTAGACAAGTAACAAACATATCTTGTAGTAAGTTCGAAAATTGCTAAGAAATTTTGACGAAAATGTCCTTAGAAGAGACAAAACGGAGCACGCACCTGATCGTTTAGAGCAGTCAACAGCAATTAACCGCAGTTTAAAACCAACAAAAAAAAGACAACAACAAAAACAACAAAATATTGCCAGAAAAACAAATAAAGATGTACGCTTCTTCAAAATTGATTACACAAGGTCAACAAATTAGACAAAGATATCTAGTAGTAAGCATAAATGTTCGTAGAAAAGACAAATAGGAGTACCAACCTGATAGTTTAATCAGTTAGCAAGCACTTCGTACGCAGTGCTGCATGATAGCGCCATTTCAAACAAAATATTTTCCTGGCTAAGCAAACAAAAAAAGACACAAAACCTTAAAGTGCCTTGGGCTGATGCACCATGTACCAAGTCCATTGTTAGTCTATTGTTTTCTTCCATTGTGCTTGGTTTATTGTTATCGTTCTTTGTATTGTTTCTCCATTGTAGTGTGATTTATGATGTCACCCGTGAAAGCTCATTAACTTGGTGTATGGTGCATCAGCCATGCCTTGATTGTTTTACTGTCAATTCTCATGTTTACCGCAGAAAAGCTTCTTCAATTAAACGGATCGATTCTCAGCGGCAAAATCATCCAGTTATAACGAAGACAGCGATTGTGAAACCACATGAACTAATCCCTTCGCAGACCCGTACACTATATTTAAAGTTTATGAAGCGCTTACTCACGTGACTACCTGCCATGGTGGTTTACTCAATAAGTATTGTCATTCCCTGGGCTTAGAAGTGACCTTCTGTGGTAAGAAAAATCGTGAAATATTAAATAGTTCTTCAAGAAACTAAACTCCCTTTTTGAATTCAGGACTGACAGTTACGAAAGGAGAAGGAATGCTGAACAGCGAGCTTGAAAGCTTAGAAGCGAGTTCTTTAAATGCCTTGCAACGTCTTAAACGCGAGCTGCTCAAAATGAAACGAACATAACGTGGGGGTGGGGGTTAGGTCGGAGAGTTGACTGTGCACCATGGGGTGGAGTGATATGGAATGGGATAAATAAAATAGAATGAATAGGATGAACAGGAGAGACACCAGAGTATATTTCTTTAATGACAGACGCCCCACAAGCCATTGGAACTTAGTCAAAGAAGTCAAATTAGGAACAGTTAGAAAGTCCGTATTCAGTTTATTTATTTTCAAAACACAGGTAAGTGGCTGCTGTAGAGAGTGGTCGACTGAGCGAGGGAGTGTATCCGCTGGGAGAAAAAAGTGGCCAACGTCGAGGCGCGTCTGTTGTTCCACTGTATCAGGTCTATAATCTGATTGAGGCGGGGTATACCGGAACATCGTTTTAGCTCGCCTAACATGGATTTAATGTTAATAACTCGTTCGCGTTTTCTAGCAATCAAAAATCTCTATGCTCATTATACGAAGCTATGTTGTGCGGTATTTTGTGAACTGTTTGGTGATTTTTGGGTATATTTAGGAAGAAATTATTTTTCTTAAAGGATAAGTTAAATTTAGGGAAAAAAGAAATATTGAAGATTTAATGAAGGTTTAAAATTGGGTTGAAGTTAGAAATTGGTAGACGGTCAGCAAACAGTTCCCCAGCAACCTGCAGTGCCTTTGTGGGGTGTCAACTGTCTGGTGGTGTTTCAAAACGTTTTTTCCCCCATTTCCATCCCTTTTTCAAACTCCTTAAAATTTCACTCAACTGTCACGTGTACCCCCACCTTAATACATGACTTCTTGTTGTAGTGCACGCCAGTCTTTGAAGGTTTACTTACTCAGTTGTTTTAGGTACTTTTTCACACTATCTGAGATAGAGATAAGCTTTTTTAAAAATAAAGCTCAAGTTTAGCTTTTTTCTCCGTCACTCCCACATGCCACGAACACGTTCAAGAAAGCAAGAGGTTAGGCGAGCGCTCTAATTACTAGTTTCTCATCCGCGACAATTTATCCGGCACCCGCGACCCGCGACAATTCACCCGCGACGCGCGACACCCGACCCGCCAAATATAAATTGTCCCGTTGACAGTAGTTTGAAGCTTCAAAATGTTCTAAGTTTTAGTCCATCTCTGTTTGTTCTACATGATGCTACGCTTGCCGATCTATCAAAGAGAATCAGCTTGTCAAACTCATGTCTGTTGACGAATCAACACACTCGACTAGAAAGCGTAGAGAAACGTTACCTGTAAATATCTTTATTTTGTGTCATGCTTTCTCATTTGCGTATGTAAAGGGGTCGATACTGCAAGTTTTTCCTTTTCGCAAGCTTAAGTTTAATAAGTCTGTTATGAGACGGACTTTTGTGTAGTATTGAAATTTTTAGAAGTCCAAGACTGGATTGCAGCATTTGATATATTAAGCATCCAGGAAACAAAAATCGACAGCACATTTCCGAATTCGCAATTTTCTGTCCAAGGCTATAATTTATACCGACGAGATCGCAAGAAAGGCGGCGGAGGAATTTTACTCTACGTTTTTAATTCCATTCCTTCATATCAACTGAAAACCAAACTTGGAGAAGTTGAAGCAATTCTTGTTAATATTCAACTAGGTCAACAACACTTCTCGCTTCTGTCAGCATACAAACCTCCATCCGTAAAGAATGAGATTTTCAGGACAGAATTGAGTGCTCTCTTGGATATAGCTATTTCTAATTGCCCCGATGTGACTTGTATTGGAGATCTTAATTGTGATTTGTTACACCCCATGGCTAATGGAAAACAAGGAAGAGAATTGTTGGACATCTGTGATGTCTATGATCTTCATAATTTAAAAACAGGTCCAACTAGGATTTTCTCCTCGAAAGAATCCTGTCTGGATGTAATATTGAGCAGTGTACCCTCAATTGCTCTGAAATCTGATACTGTTGACATTGGATTGAGTGATCATATGCTAATTTACACAATTTTTAACAAGAAGTTATTGAAGCTGAAAGCTCGCCTAACAAAAGGAAGGTGTTTCAAAAAGTTCAATGATGAGGAATTTAACAAAGATCTGCAGTTCGTTCCTTTTCATGTGGCTTACGTATTTGAGGATATAGATGACATCAACAGGACATGGGAAGAGTTATATAAAAATGTATCGGACGATCATGCCCGCATCAAATGCAGAAAAGTCAGAGAAGACTTTCGTCGATCGAAATTTATCACCCCAGAAATACGTAAGGCCATTAGACACAGGAATGTCCTCAAGCGTAAATATAACAAGTTAAGAACGCCTGACAACTGGGAGGCCTACAGGATCATGTATAACCGTATCGTAATCATGCGACGCTAGTCCGTGATTAATCACTTTGATCAGTTATGCATAAATGCCGCCGGGAAACCTAAAGAATTCTAGAACTCAGTTCGTCCTCTGATGCATTCAAAGAGATGTGCACCAAGTGAATATATCACGCTCAAGGAGAACAATAAAATAATTAAAGATCAGAATCAAGTTACAGAGATTCTGAATAGATATTTTTAAAATGTGACAGAAAGCCTGGACATCCAACAGTACACTTCTTTTGAAAATCAACCGAACTTGTCCAATATTCCAAGGAACTGGAATCAAGATGAACAGTTCGAGTAATGTCTAATTGATCATGATTTGGTCAAGACTGCTCCAAAGAGAATGAAAGCGAACAAAGCAACTGGTCATGACCACATGACCACCACGTGCACTCAAGGCGTCTATTCCATCAATTACACGGCCCCTTAGTCATCTAATTAATACTATCATCACTTCGAGAGCAGTCCCTGACTCCTGGAAACGAGGAGAGATCGTACCACATCATAAAAAGGACTCACAATTAGAGAAAGAGAATTTCCGACCAGTCACAGTTCTTTCAGCAATGTCCAAGATCTTTGAACATCTTATTCATCAACAGTTGACAGTTCATTTAGAGAACAATCTTCATAATTCTATGTTTGGATACAGAAAATATCACGGGTGCCCGACGGCACTCACTGAACAGTGGAAGGAAGATCTTGATAATCATAACATTATCGGCACAGTAGCCATTGATTTAAGTAAGGCCTTTGACTGTCTATCACATGACTTAATTCTAGAAAAACTCGAAGCTATCTCTCTTCTCGCCATCAAAGAGTGAAGCTCGGTAACGCCTTCTCCACGTGGGAAGGGGTGTTAAGAGAAGTCCCTCAAGGCTCTGTCTTGGGACCTAAATTGTTTAATATTTTTATAAATGATTTAGCGTATGCAATAACAAATGCATGATTATCAATTATGCGGATGATACAAATATCCATTGTTCCAATAAGAACGTACGTGCTGTTGAATACAACCTAAATAGTAGTTTATTCAAAATGGCATGAAACCAAATCCGGGAAAGTACCAGGCTATGGTCCTTGGCAGAACACAAGATAAGCTAATCCTTAAATCAGGTAATATTGATATCAGAACCACAGAAAAGACTAACCTCTTGAGGGTTGTACTCGACAATAAGCTAAAATTTGACGATCATGTCTCGAGTATTTGCTTCAAAGTGAGTGCTCAAATAAACGCCCTAAATAGACTGAAAAACCTTTTACCACTTAAAACCAAGGAATCGTTATATCGTTCGTTCATACTACCAATTTTTTATTACTGCAACCAAGTTTGGCACCATTGCGGAAAAAGAAACACCACAAAAATCGAAAAAGTCAATGAAAGGGCGTTAAGATATGTCTATAATGATAAACATGCATCCTAGCAGCATCTCTTGGAAAGGATAAGACTACCCTCCATGGAATCTCGAAGAATTCAGGACATGTTATTAACAATACATAATAGCATATCGAACAAAGCACCACGGGCAATTAGGAATCTTATTAATTTACGCTCATTTAAGTACAATCTCAGGCGCCAAGGATATGTTTTATCTTTACCTCAAGTTAACACCACCAAAGATGGATCAAGTTATGGGAATATTTTGCAGCCAAGAAATGGAATGAGCTATCAAATGACATTAGAATAAAAGAAGGCACCAATGAAATAATAAACAGAATTAGATCGTTAGATTTCGGCAATTAGTAAATTTGTAACATTAGTTTTAATAGTATTTTAACTGCGGCGGTAATATTGTAATATAGTTTTAAATAGTGTTAATCAGTATTTAATTTGTGATTTTATCCGATGAATTGTGATATTAGCGTTTTTCAGTTGTTAGGTTTTCATTAGTTATTAGGTGGAATACCTGTAAACTAGCTCTCAAACTAAGTGTATATCCACCTTAAATAAAGTATGAGTATGAGTATGAGTATGAGTATGAGTATGAGTATTGCGCGAAATGTTTACTCGTCTCTTGTATTTTAATTCGCCCAACGTGCCAGGTGCATACTACACAGTAACCGTCTATTACCAGTATGCTTGTTGTTCAACAGGAGGAGGAGGCCTATTTAACATAAGCTGCATAGTCTCCTTTAGGCCTCCTCGCCATTTTTACCTCTATTCTTTCTATCTATTTTGTCTTCATTGTAATAATGTTATTTGTGGTGTGGCAAAGAAAAAATTTAAAGTGCACCTAACCCCAAAATATTTTTCGCGCTAAAATAAATCTTTACACCTGTTCGAAACGCATTCCGCCTCTTTTCGCGTTTTTTAAACCAAGTATTGACTTTTTATAGGCTGTAAAAGTTACGAAATCTTGCCATCATCTGTCCCACGACCGAACTAGTAAAGGGCATGGGTCTATTCCTGATTTTGCGTCTCAAACTGATTTGCATCGCAGTAAGTCTTTGGAAACATGCTTGCAAAGCAGTTTGTGACGTCAAATCAGGAATATCCCCATGCCCCTTCTGACTCAGTCATGTATCAAATGATTCTTAGTTAATCGTAAGTTTTGAACCCCATCAAAAGAGTCCAAAACTAGAAACAAAGGCTAAATGTTTTTGGATTATGCACAAAGTTTTATATTAGCGGAAAAAAAACATTGTTCGGGGCTAGGTGTACTTTAAATCATTTGAGTACAAATTACAGACAAAACGTACAATTATTATGCGGTATTGCATATATTCTACAAAAGAAAAATTGAACTCGTTAAACTTTCGAAGCGCAGACACAAATTATGTTGCAGGCCCTTGCCAACTAAGAATATAATTCTGTGCTTCTGGCAAAACATGATAAAATATACGTACGCGACGTCCTCAGTAATGAACTCAGTAATACAGTGCATATGAAGTTTTAATGCTCTTTTATTTCCCTCTTTTAACAAAATCATTCTAATTAACTGTTTTACCTAAACGTGGCGCTTTAATAGCGTTCAACTGCTATCACTAAGTTCATGCCCCATGGTTTATGCCTTTTTGCTTTTACGTCTTCATGTAGCTGGTAATTGGTCAAAGACCTGAAAGAAATGAGATAAGGTGTAATTGGATGTGCCTTAACTAATATATACAGAAATGTAATGCTGTACGGCATAAAAAACAAACAAAGAAACAAACATAAACAATATTTTCTCTTGAATTATTTTATTTTTTGCGATTATTTTACGTTTTATTTTTTGCAACAACAAGACGCTTCATTTAAGGACTGATACCGATTTTTAGAAAGCAAATCAAAACAAGGTGAGATAATTTCATCGATTATTTAATTATTCTTAAAGGCTAACACTAATCATGTGATAACTCAGGTTCCTGTTCTTCCATTAACTCCATTTAGGTTGAGTTTCTGAGCCGCTTGGCAATGATATCGATGATGCAATATAACAGGAAGCTACTTCCAAAACAGCGTCCAAACTGTATCCAAACTAATCACATATGGAAAAGAAATAATAATTGCGACCACAAACTTAGCATTTTGCAAAAGACAAAATTCAAACATTTAATTCAAGTGAGCAATGAGATAATGTTCTAGACTACGAACAGGTAATTTTTGATTGAAAAGTCAGTTGGTTTACTGTTGTTTTCCTTTGGCATTAAACCTGCAACGTATTAGCTGAAATAAAATACCGAGAATCAAAGGATAAATTACGGAGAGAACATGTTTGATACCTTAGCAACCAAAGAGAGCGACCCTCATTGATATGTGACCATGCCAACTTGTTGGCTCGAAGCGGAAATAACGTGCGCTGTCTTGTAGGATGACATCATGATAAACGACAGTGTCCCTGTCGTTGTTTCCAGCAAATTCCTGAAGTAACAAGATAAGAAATCTATGGTTCAAATATTTGATTATGTCATGTTACAACTTCACACACTCTTCTCGCCTGCAGCGCTGACGATTTAGTCGCTTTTATCGAGCGTTTGCTTAGCTTTTTGATGTTCATCTCAAAATATTAAAGGCCCCAGTTTCATATTTACTGGAACTAAACTCTTTAAACCACACGATAACCAACGCCTTATTTCTTGTGACATCATCACTGTTATATTGAACAAAGACGTCGATCACTGAAATCATGCATAGGAAACTAAAATTTAAAGAGATTGCCCTAGCTCGTACCGTAAAAAAAATATAGTGCAGAAGAGCGAGAGTGTTGCTGATATAACGGAAAAGGGTAACAAATTTCCTGTGATGCAAAAAGAGAAGAAATTTGAAATGATTCCTCCGATTGTTGGAAGTAGCTGGTATGCTGCTCAACTTTTGGTCAGTTCTAAAGAAACGGCAGCCAGTAAGGCACGACAGTACATCAGTTGAATACTTGGTAAAGGTAAATTTTCAGTTTTCTGCGGTTAGGTCTTTTTCCCTTTAAAACTGGAAATATCGTCACTGTAATGCAAATTCTACTGACTCAGTCATCAAATGGCTGTGGGATCAGTAAAGCCACTTGCTTTTGTAGTTCGCTGTGTGGCTAAATTAAATGACCTCTGAGTGACGCCGTCAAAGGCTTCCCGTTATCGTCAAAATGAGAAAACTGTATAGATTTTCTACCTTTTACGAACGTGCATGCCACACACTAAGGTCATATCCGCGTTAAGTTCCTAAATATCTTATTTGATTTCTCAGAATGAACTGTATATTTCAAAGCAGCATTCCTTTGTCTCATACGCTTAGAAGTAAATTATTTGTCTTAACCTTCACTTCTCCTTGCTCCTTGTAGTACTGGAAAGTCAGACCATCGTTGCTGTACTGTAGATTGTACTTGGTCACCCACTGAGCGTGAAATCCATACCGCCAATTCTCGTTGTAATTTCTTCCTTGAGTTGCTATGGTCTGTACTTTTCGAAGACTTCCCAGATCTGCCTGCAGCCACTGATGGGCATCATTTCGACCAGCTGCCCAAGCGCCTGACTTGATTGCGGTTTCTTGATAGTTCAGTATTCCTTGGCTGGCGGAATGGTCGACGTCAAATTGTGAAGAAGCACTGAGTTGTGGTTTAAGACCGCCCAGACATACTGGAACAAAAAAAAGTCTCATCTTAACCATAATGTGTACGCATCGGATCTGTACCCCACTCATATCCTTGATTTGAAAGCAAAGGGATTAAAAGAAAAGATGCTTAGGAAAGTAGTAACGGATGAAATACATTGGACGAGAAGCGATGAAACCCTCCCTTGGGGAAGTTTGGCTACCACGATACAGAGAACGATGGCATTCATGGCTCTTCTGGTGCTATATAATCTTCACAACCCACGTCGATCGCTTACCTTACCATATCGGACTCTTTTAGAGGCACTCTCTCTATTTCGAAATCTTCCCTTAACCTTGGGCTTGGGCACTCGCAGTTTGCGTTTTGTTTTCATTAAACTTCCCTGCTTGCCAGCTGCCTTTTCCTCTTATTGGTGTATAAAATCCACCGCGCTTAATTTAATCGACCATTTCTCTATAGAAAAAGATCTCTGCCATGGCTAAAATCGCTTCACGTCAAATTACGACACTCGAAGAATCAGTCAGTGAAAATTGACACTGATGCGCAGACTCAGTAATGCAAGATGAGTTAGCTGGGCGAGTGCCCACTACTACTGACTGCAGTCGATTTCTGGGAATGCCGTCTGAAACAAGAACTCCATCTCGATGTCTACCATTTTCTGTTGAAATAACATTTTGTTGCTGCTTGTACCTTAGGAAGAATAGTATTAGTGTTAGTAATAGTGTTTCTCTCTCTCTCTCTTCCTCTCCCTCTGCCTCCCCCTCTCCCTCTCCTTCTCCCTCTCCCTCTCCCTCTCCCACCCCCCCTCTCTCTCCCTCTCCCTCTCCCTCTCCCTCTCCCTCTCCCTCTCTCTCTCCCTCTCTCTCTCCCTCTCCCTCTCCCACCCCCCCTCTCTCTCCCTCTCCCTCTCCCTCTCCCTCTCTCTCTCCCTCTGCCCCCTCTCTCTCTCCCTCTCCCTCTCTCTCTCCCTCTCCCTCTCAAGTTTTTTTCTTATCATTTCATATCCAGCGCACCCTCGTGGAATAATCGATCGTGAAATATAATGTCAGTGATGAACAAGAACAGGCAATAATATGAATAGCATGGTGGGAGAAAGGAACAAAATTGCTACCTAGCTGGCATCCATAGACCTCCACCCTCATTGATAAGTGACTATGCCCAGCTGTTGGTACGAAACGAATAAAGCGCGCCTCAATTGGCGGGCTGATAACATGTTCAACGACAGTGTCCCGGTCTGAGTTTCCAGTAAACTCCTAAGTAAACAAGACAAAGAACTGTTACAACTTTCCACCAACGTCATCTCGTCAGCTTCCATAATTTTTTGAGATACTTCATCATTAGACATCAATAGTTACTTGCTTGTTGGGGAAAAGAGTGTTTGAGATTACTAACAAATAGTAACTAGTTTCTTTTTCTGATTTTTGATGACTCATAGCTAGCAAAGAGTAAGGAAATTAAAAACCTAAAATAATACTAAAAAAGAAAACGCCTAGTAACGATAATAATAATAATAATAATAATAATAATAATAATAATGTGTTACAGAAAGCGTGTCTACTAGGCTCTGCAAGAATACTCGAGAAAGTTTTGGATATTTAATTGGACTGCATGGCTGATGTTAAAAGTAAAAATGGTGAAGGGTTTCCCAACAGTCTGGACACCGCAGGTCTCGGGAGAAGGCCAGATGCTCACATAGACAGTTTCAACTAACAGAGCACGCTGTTATAAATAGATAATAATAATGATCAGACGGTACAGGGTATCCTAGGCTATAGGCAGTGGCCCGATGTTCTGTATTATTTCCTGCATGAGCAGTGATTTATAGCCATAATAATAATAATAATAATAATAATAATAATAATGATGATGACAACGATGATGGTGATGAAGATCACCGTAATGATAATGATAATGATGATAATGATGATAAAAAGTAAATAGTAAAGAGAACAAGTACTTTTAAACAAAGCTTAACCTAAGTTAGTCTTTGCCATCTTCTCCTCGCTCTATATATGTAACGGGGGAAATGTCAAAGTTGGTCTTCCTGGCATGGTTTTCGTCCAGTTTTTGTTTCTTTGGAAAAACTAACGGTCATCCGTGGAATAACAACTTAAGTGTACTTGCTTAATAAAATCAAACTTGAGGAAGCCACTTAAAGAGTGAGAAGTTGACATCATAAAAGAGTTGATCAAGACGTGTAACATTAACAGCTTTCTACCAATCAATCTTAAAAATGACTTTCGATACCCCTTACCCTACTAACCCTACAGTTGGAGGGGTGCAAGTGTCTGTACCGACTTCGACATTTATAATTTCCTCTTTTAAATATTAAAGCAAACGTAGCCTGGTGGTTTCATGGCAACAAAATCATTGTGGCCCTTACTGATGGCTCAAAAACTAAACGGGCGTTATACCTGGATGTTAATGAAATAAGAAGTGATTTGATGAAGAAATTAAAAAAGGGAAAATAAGGTATACACAAACACTCAGACAGTCCACTACAACGCGGGTGCACGTCAGGGTGGATCGTTTAGAGTATTCGCTCATTAATTTTTAACCTCCAAATTTAATTTTCATCATCTTAAATAAAATCTTCATTTTTCTCACCTTCCTTTAAACTCAATCTCCCCTCCCCCCTTTAACGATCTAAAGATTCGGAGATATTTATAGGTTTATGCACTACAAAACTATGATGGCCAAAAAGTGACAAAAAGGTAGCGTTCAGGTATATTGCCCCCTTAACAGCTGGTCTAAAAAGTCATCTTTGATTTGTTTCCGTGTCACTATTCATGCGCAGAAGCTAATTTGCAGAGCTCTATTTACTCGCTTGGAGTTGATTCTCTTGTCCCCATAAATATTTTTATTCGTTGCATTCAGTTACTCAATTATTCAAATTTCAGGGCTTGGGAATAACTATTCTCTCATTAAATCTACTGATAAATTGAATAAGTCTTCACCAAGTACACGGCTATCTCCTACAAAGGTATATCCTATGTGGCGACTGGTTCATATGCCCTATACGTTTCTAAAGTCTCATTTGACTTATCAGGATGAACTGTATCATACAGTTCATTTGACTCACTTTGCTTTCATAAATTCAAAGCAGCATGACGTGTATGAAATATGTGAGATGATTATATGAAAATCATATATTTGAACTGCGGATTAAAGAATGAATATGTGAATGATCATCGCAGTTATGAACACTACTTAACCAGCAGGGAAAATATTCAGGGTTGTACGGGAATCGAGCCTACGACGTCTGCAACACCGGTGCTCTACCAACTGAGCTAACAAGCCAACTGGGAACTTGTAATTTTGTTGGTTCGTAATGTACCTATGAGTGTGATAAATATGTGAGAATGAATATATGAAAATTATATATTTGAACTGCGGATTAAAGAATAAATATGGGAATGATCATCGCAATTATGAACACTACTTAAGCAGTTGTGAAAACAAAGCCTGAATTTTAAATTCCAGGCTTTATTTTCACTACTGCTTAAGTAATGTCCATAACTGGGATGATCATTCACATATTCATATATGACATATTTGTTTCAACCTTCACTTCTCCATTTTCCTTGTAATACAAGAAATCTGCGGGGCCCTCCTTACTGTACTGCAGCTTGTACTTGGTCACCCATTGGGCGTGATATCCGTAAGGCCAACTAGGGTTGTAGTTTCTTCCTTGCGTTGCTACACGAGTGATTTTAGCATCACCCAGATATATCTGTAGCCACTGATTGCCTTCATTTCTACCGGCTGCCCAAGATCCTGAGTTGCTTGTGGTTTCTTTATAGTTCAGCCTTCCATGGCTGGGTGGAGTACTGTGGTCTAAATTAAATGTTGTAGAAGCACTGATTTGCGAGTCTGTGATATCACCGCTTTCCATGCCGAGAGCAGAATCACATGCTAGAAATGAAAATAAACATGCTTTTAGCTCAGATTTACAGGAAAGCAGTAGTTATTGTTCTGGCGATTTTTCTGGGACACAATGACGAAACTTGAAAAAAGTTAATCAAACTTTTTCAAGTTTCAATCCATTTCCTCCTCATCATCCGTGGCCATACACAACCACAAATAGTTTCAATGCACAAATTAAGTACCAATATGGTTGACATATGAGTTGCTGTCGCCATGGCAAAGATTTCAGCACCTTTTTACAATTTTACAGAGCAATATTGCTCTTTTATTTTTTAAAGGCTTTAATATAAATTTTAGAAGTCAAAACTGGCTGATCCAAGATGGTGGTATTACTGAAATATGGCGTGATTCTTAGCGGAGCTCCGGCGGCCCGAAGGGCCGCAAAGCGGAGCAACACTGGTAACAAAATATGGTAAACCATCTGTTCGAGAAAATTTGGTTTTGGTCACCGTACGTATGTGGCTACGTACGTACGTCCGCTGATTCATGTATGCGTAGTGAAATGTCCAGATAATAATTTTAGTGATGACAGGAGCCCATATTCATGGGCTCCTGGTGATGATAATAATAATAATAATAATAATAATAATAATCCAACATGGCAGAAATACTCCAGTTGACCACCTAGTTTACAGCATACATCTTTGATATTAGACATCCTCGGACACCCATGTTATGGTCAATTGAAACCTGTCAAAACAAGGTATCCGCTGACCAGTATCATGTGACCATATCGCGGGCTCAAGTTTGAAAGTCATCGAGATCGGCGGGTTTTTTGCGTTTACCGCTGACCAGGTACTGGTTTTTGATTGGATCGCAGGCTTAAGCCAGGCGTTGGACACCCAACCAAAATGAGGCTTCATTTTTCGCGCGCTTTCTGCGGCTCGAAATTTCACATTCAGTTGGTTTCTTTATTTTGAGCAAAACAACTTCATCTTCTTTCGAATTTATTCGCGTAAAAGGCATAAAAATCAGGAACTAATTTTAAGATACTCCGAAAGGTGAATTTCCAAGTGCTAAAACGGAAGAGCAAAATGTTATTCTCAGGAAAAGCTTAAGACTTGGATCCACTTCCATGGAACTCGGATTGTGTGGTTGAAATACAAAATGATTCAACGCTTCAAGGACTTTCGCTTTACCACGGCATCTTGCAGCTCTCCAAGAAAGGTCACTGAACAGTTTATCGGCATTAATGTGAGTAACGAGTAGCTCAAACCTAATGGAAGAAGTTTTTTCTTTGGACAAACCGCTCGCTGTCTTTGGAGATTCGTGTTTTTACTAAAGTGGATAGTATTTTCAAGAACCTCTACATCACAGGTAAATTAAATAAATTGAAGCTTAACATTTGGTTTAATCATTGTTACTTTTCTTGGATCAGGAATGAAACTTGTATTTTTCTTTCGACTGGACATAAATAACCATACTCGTTTTGGACGCAAAGAAGTAGCTGAATTGTTTTTTCTTTCTGTTTTGCTCGCAAATGATCTTGAACGAGTGTTTTTACTCCGCTTGGCTGACTTTTTTTCGACGTTTATCCCTCAACAGCGTTAAGAAATTTTTGCCCTTATCTTATTAACACTTCATCTCAATGACATCCTCGTAAAAAGAGGATTAAAGCCCCGGCTAAAAGATGAAACATTTTCATCCAGCATAGTGTTTGTCAAACATAACGTTGGGTGGCTAAACGCACAAACAGTGTTTGACCAATCACCAAACAGAGTGAGTCCATAGACCGATTTTTTGCGTAATATCACTGAAATTTCGACGTTATTTGGTTCATTTGGTTGCATGCTTTGTTGGTTGGGATGGGTAAATGATCAAACATTTGTTTGAAACGCGTAATGTTGGATGAAAATATTTCAGTGATGTAGATCAATCATGGAAAGCCATTTAAAAGCAATTTTGAAAAATGTGGCTAAAACGGCCAAACATGCCTGTCCAAATTAACACGATGTTTGATGAAATGTTCGATCGTTTTCTGTTTGTTTAAATTTGTATTCGTACAAACAAACGTGTCGTATATTGTTTTCCTGTAATGTTTTAATGTTTTGAGGTTTTTGCACCGCGGTCAATTCCTGTTGACTGTTCTAGACATAAAATATTGGCTCAAGGATAGCCATGCGTAGATGTTCAATGCAGATGTTCAACCGCAGACCGGTTAGCTCAGTGGTAGATCACCGGACTACCGTGCGGGAGGTCACGGGTTCAAACCCCGGCCGGACCAACACTCAGGGTCTTGAAATAATTGAGGAGAAAGTGCTGCCTTTGTAATGACATCTACAAACGTTTAGACTTTCTAGTCTTCTCGGATAAGGACGATAAACCGTAGGCCCCGTCTCACAACTCTTCATAATTTCACTGATTCTGTGGAACGTAAAAAGAACCACTAGGGACGTAACAAAACTCTGACAATGACCACCCCTAGTGTCTGTCTCAATTTGATATTACGTGGGCACTCATAACTCAACTTCATTAATTGTAAACTGCGTTATAAGCAGTCTGGTAAAGTCCCCCGGCCAGTGTTGTAAACCGCCATGAGACTATGCTTATGAGCGGTATATAAATACACATTACATTACATTACATTACATGCAATACCTGTGCAAAAATAATTATAATCGTGGAGCTCCGCCTTTAGGTTTGGATAAATCTATATATTATTCTTTTTTAACGACATCAATCGCATTTGTGGACCCGCTTTCCACATGCTTGCCTGGAGTGTTAGAACTTAAAATGTCTTGACGTAACAAAAGGGACCCTGATCTCCCCACCATCAGGCTCACGAACGACAAAAAAAAAAATGAAAAAACAAACAAACAAACAAAACGAGAAACCGAAAACAACAACTGACAAATTAGGGTTCATTCTGATGGAACTAAGTTGTAATAAAATTCCTTTTTTACCCTGTTAAAACCTAACTGTCATCGCTGAAATACAAAATTAGTCTTGCTATGTTGAACAAACCCTGGACATTTTTATGTAGAGAAATATGAATATTTTCCTTAATCCTGGCATAGAATATTTAACAGAAAAATACCTTAGGATATTTCGACATCGTTTATAAAGATATTGATTTCTTACACTTACCAGCGCTTGATTCCTGTGCCATTGCAAGAGAAATGAGCAGCAAAGACAATACTTTCAACATAATCATTTTTGCTGTAGAATAAAGAGGAAGAGGAAGGTCAATTGTTATCGCATGCCTTTAATTTTTTTTCTCGCTCGCAAGTTCTTTTAGTGCGGTGTCGGTTGTAAGGTCAGATACGAAAATCAGCAGTATCAATATATACCTGTTGGGTTTTGGAGCTTTTTTTGCGACTTAACTGTAGTTTGATTTGTTAGCGAGATGTTGTTTTATACAGATATGTACGCTGGTGTACTGAGAGTCAGATAACGTGATGAATACGACAAAATGACTTTGTCAAACATTGTCGTTTGCTTTTAGGCCACCTGTAGCGCTATGGTGTCGCTCAGCCATTTCGCCGCTGAGCATAATTAACGATTACTGGACGAGGTCGAACAAAATATCGGGATTTGTCAGTGGCGAGCAGACCAATTATTCGGCTAAGACAAATAATGGTTCTGCGAGACACTGGGAAATCAAGATATTTTGGGAAAACCGCGAGTTCGATAATGGTTTTATCATTCGATCACCGAGCTTAATTTCCTAATTATTTTCGGGAAGAGTGAAACGATCTGCCATTTTCACTGAATTTGAAGAGCATGGACGCATGGACACAACTACGTTTGAGCAGAAAATTATCTGCAGCAAAATCACAGTTGGACGGTAATGCGTACGAGCAGGCCGTTATTTGTGTGCAGTTATTTGTAAGTCACGTGGTAGGCTCTGAACCAATGAAATGGAAGGAAAAATTATATTTTTTAATTATAAAAACACCAATGAAATACCAGGTGAGCTTTCGCTGGAAAAGCGATATCTTCACATGAGAAAGTAAAATGTTATCTTCACACGTGAAAAGATTCGGTTACCATAGTGAACAAAATAAATCCCCCGCTTTCGAAGCAAAAAAAAATATATATTAAAGTGAAATGGTTTGGTATAACATCGGTGTTTATAGCGGAGCTCCAGCGGCCCGAAGGGCAGCCAAGCGGAGCACCATGCCTATAGAAACCTGTGACTTGCTTTCCCATGGTAAGCATGGCTGGCGGCATTGCTCGTGGGCGCGTGCGCACGACGACGACGACGGAGTTGCCCAATAATTAATAATATCCCAACAAAAATAAGTAATGGTAATAGGACTGATTGCAGTACAATTCAGCGAGTAAATTAATAGACAAACTTCGAAGAAGATGAAGTTGCTTTGGTTAAAATGAAGAAAAGTAACTGAATGTGAATTTGAGCCACAGAAAGCGCGTATAATTTTACGCGCGCTTTCAGCGGCTCGTAATTTGAGACTCAGTTGGTTTCTTCATTTTGACCAAAAAAAACAACTTCATCTTCTTCGAATGTTGTCTTTTAATTCGCGTAAAAGGCATAAAAAGAAAGAACTAATTAACACATACTCAGGAAGGTGAATGTACTTGTGATAAAAAGGAAGAGCAAAAGATTTGTCTCAGAAACGCTTAAAACTTGGAGCGACTCTCATGACGCCCAGATGGTGTGGTTGAAAAACAAAGTGATTCAATGCTTCAAGAGCTTTTCATGAACTTTACCGAGGCATGTTGCAGCTCACCAAGGTCACTTAACAGTTCATCGGCATTAATGGGAAGAACGAGCAGCTCAAAGTTAGTAGAAGAAGTTCTTTCTTTGAACAGACCGTTTGCTATTTTTCCAGATGTGTGTTTTAACTAAAGTGGATTCATATTTTCACGTGGTACCAACGTCTACAACACATGTGACTGAATTAAATAACAATTATCTCTACTCGTTTTGGACGTAAGGAAGTAGTGGGATTGTTTGTTTGTTTTGTTGTTTTGCTTGCAAACAAACGAGTGTTTTTACTGCGTCTGACTGACTGTTTTCAGTGTTTTTCGACGGCGGTGCCTCAACAGCGTTAAAAAACTTTGCCGTTATCTTATCAACACGTAATCGCAAAGAGTCCTTGTAAATTTAAGCATAAAGCCTAGGCTAAACGATCAAACACTTCATCCAACATCGTGTTGGAAGAGAGACAATGTAATTTCCGCGGGTCGCTTATCGCAGGTCGTGAATGAGAAACTACTAATTAGAGCGCTCGTCTAATCTCTTGCTTGCTTGAACGTGCTCGTGGCATGTGGAAGTAACAGAGATAGAGGCTAAACTTAAGCTTTATTTTTAAATCAGCTTATCCCTATATGAGATAGTGTAACAAATTACCTAAAATAGTTGAGTAGGTAAACCTTGAAAGACTAGCGTGCACTACAACAAAAGGTCATATGTTAAGATGGGGGTACATGTGAACTTTGAGTGAAATTTTAAGGAGTTTGAAGAAGGGATGGAAATGGGGTAAAATTGTTTTGAAACACCACCAGGCAGTTGAAACCCCACAAGGACACTGCAGGTTACTGGGGGAAGTGTTTGATGACTGTTTGCCAATTTCTAGCTTCAACCCAACTTTAAATCTTCAATATTTCCTATTTTTCTAACTTTAACTAATCCTTTTAAAAAAAATTCTACCTAAATATACTCAAAAATCACCAAACAATTGATGTAATGAGCATAGAGATTGTGATTGCTTGAAACGCGAACGAGTTATTAACATTAAATCCATGTTAAAGCGACCTAAAAACGGTGTCCAGGTGTACCCCGCCTTAATCAGATTATAAACCTGATACAGTGGAACAACGATCACGTCTCGACGTCGGCCACTTTTTTTCTCCCAGCAGACGTACACTCACTCACTCACTCACTCACTCACTCACTCACTCACTCACTCACTCTTTCTCTCACTCACTCACTCACTCACTCACTCACTCACTCACTCACTCACTCACTCACTCACGGCCACTCTCTATAACAGCCACTTACCTGTGTTTTGAAAACAATTAAACTGAACATAGAATCTCTAAATTTTCTTAATTTGGCTTCTTTAACTAAGTTCCAGAAGTTCGTGGGGCGGCTGTCATTAAAAACTTATATTATAGTGTCTCTCCTATTCATCCTGTTCATTCTATGTTATTTATTCCATTCCATACAACTCCCTTGCTGCAAAGTCAACTGTCCAACCTAACCCCCACGTTATGTTCGTTTCATTTTGAGCAGCTCGAGCTTAAGATGTTGCAAGGCATTTAAAGAGCTCGCTTCTAAGATTTCGAGCTCGCTCTTCAGCAGTCCCTCTCTATTTTGTCTCTCTCAGTCCTGAATTAAAAAAGTAAGCACTCTGTTCAGTCTGTTTAGTTTCTTGAAGAACTATTTAATATTCACAATTTTTCTGACTACAGAAGGTCACTTCTATGCCCTGCGAATCTTACTCGACTGAAAATAAGTCTTTCATAAATTTGCCTTCGAATTGTGACCGTACAGTCTGTTGAAAAGGTTGCAAAGAAGCTTTGCCTATGTCGCAAAAGAATTGCAGGGGAGAATACTATATACATCAATATTTAAATTAAAGTCATTAAAAGATGTAAGTTATCAGGTTACTCAAATAAAGAATGATCCTTGCAGTTGTGAACGCAATTTATTCAGTTGCGAAAAGAAGCCTGAAAAAAATTCAGGACTTCAACGGGGTTTGAACCCGTGACCTCGCGATTACCGGTGCGATGCTCTAACAAACTGAGCTATGAAGCCACTGACGTTGGGAGCAGGTCAATTGTGGGTTTATATGTTCCCGTGAAAGAAATGGGTGTGAATGATATATGAAATGCATCACATATAAACTGCGGAAATGAAATCAAATGAAGAATGATCCTCGCAGTTGGGAACGCAATTGATGCAGTTGCGAAAAGAAGCCTGAAAAAAATTCAGGACTTCAACGGGGTTTGAACCCGTGACCTCGCGATTACCGGTGCGATGCTCTAACCAAGCGAGTTATGAAGCCACTGACGTTGGGAGCAGGTCAATATGTTCCCGTGAAAGAAATGGGTGTGAATGATATATGAAATGCATCATATATAAACTGCGGAAATGAAATCAAATGAAGAATGATCCTCGCAGTTGTGAACGCAATATATGCAGTTGCGGGGTTGAAACCCCCGTTGAAATCCTGAATTTTTTTGCAGGCTTCTTTTCGCAACTGCATAAATTGCGTTCTCAACTTCGAGGATCATTCTTCATTTGATTTCATTTCCACAGTTCATATATGATTAATTACATATATCATTCACACTCATTTCTTTCACGGGAACATATCAACCCACAATTGACCTGCTCCCAACGTCAGTGGCTTCATAGCTCAGTAGGTTAGAGCATCGAACCGATAATCCCAAGGTCACGGGTTCAAACCCCGTTGAAGTCCTGAATTTTTTTCAGGCTTCTTTTCGCAACTGCATAAATTGCATTCACAACTGCGAGGATCATTCTTCCTTTGATTTCATTTCCGCAGTTCATAAATGATTCATTTCACATATCATTCACACTCATTTCTTTTACGGGAACATATGAACCCACAATTGACCTGCTCCCAACGTCAGTGGCTTCATAGCTCAGTTCGTCAAAGCCTCGCACCGGTAATCGCGAGGTCACGGGTTCAAACCCCATTGAAGTCCTGAATTTTTTTTTCAGGCTTCTTTTCCCAACTGCATAAATTGCGCTCACAACTGCGAGGATCATTCTTCATTTGATTTCATGTCCGCAGTTCATAAATGATTCAATTCACATATCATTCACACTCATTTCTTTCAGGGGAACATATAAAACCACAATTGACCTGCTCCTAACGTCAGTGGCTTCATAGCTCAGTTGGTTAGAGCAACGCACCGGTAATCGCGAGGTCACGGGTTCAAACCCCGTTGAAGTCCTGAACTTTTTTTTCAGGCTTCTTTTTGCAACTGCATCAATTGCGTTCACAACTGCGAGGATTATTCTTCATTTGATTTCATTTCTGCTGTTCATAAATGATTCATTTCATATATCATTCACCCTCATTTTTTTAACGGGAAGATATGCACCCACAATTGACCTGCTCCCAACGTCAGTGGTTTCATAGCTCAGTAGGTTAGAGCATCGCACCGGTAATCGCGAGGTCACGGGTTTAAACCCCGTTGAAGTCCTGAATATATTTCAGGCTTTCCTTCGCAACTGCGTAAATTGCGTTCACAGCTACGAGGATCATTCTTCATTTGATTAAATTTCCTCAGTTCATATATGATTCATTTCATATATCATTCACACTCATTTCTTTCACGGGAACATATGAACCCACAATTGACCTGCTCCCAAAGTCAGTGGCTTCATAGCTTAGTTGGTTAGAGCATCGCACCGGCAAGCGCGAAGTCACGGGCTCAAACCCAACTGAAGTCCTGACTTTTTTATTAGTCTTTTTTTCGCAACTCTATAAATCGCGTTCACAACTGCGAGGATCTTTCTTCATTTGATTTTATTTGCGCAGTTAATATATGATTCATTTTATATGTGATTCACACTCATTTCTTTCACGGGAAGAGATGAACCCACAATTGACCTGCTCCCAACGTCAGTGGCTTCATAGCTCAGTTGGTTAGAGCATCGCACCGGTAATCGCGAGGTCACGGGTTCAAACCCCGTTGAAGTCCTGAATTTTTTTCAGGCTTTTTCTCGCAACTGTATAAATTGCGTTCACAACTGCGAGGATCATTCTTAATTTGATTTCATTTCTGCAGTTCATATATGATTTATTATATATATCACTTACACTCATTTCTTTTACGGGAAAAGTTGAACCCACAATTGACCTGCTCCCAACGTCAGTGGCTTCATGGCTCAGTTGGATAGAGTATCACACCGGTAATCGCGAGGTCACTGGTTTAAACCTCATTGAAGTCCTGAATTTTTTTCAGGCTTCTTTTCGCAACTGCATCAATTGCGTTCACAACTGCGAGGATCATTCTTCATTTGATTTCATTTCCGTAGTTCATATATGTTTCATTTCATATATCATTCACACTCATTTCTTTCACGGGCACATATCAACCCACAATTGACCTGCTCCCAACGTCAGTGGCTTCATAGCTCAGTTCGTTAGAGCATCGCACCGGTAATCGCGAGGTCACGGGTTCAAACCCCGTTGAAGTCCTGAATTTTTTGGCAGGCTTCTTTTCGCAATTGCATAAATTGCGTTCACAACTGCGAGGATCATTCTTCGTTTGATTTCATTTCCGCAGTTCATATATGATTCATTTTATATATCATTCACACCCATTTCTTTCACAGGAAGATATGAACCCATAATTGGCCTGCTCCCAACGTCAGTGGCTTCATAGCTCAGTTGGTTAGAGCATCGCACCGGTAATCGCGAGGTCACGGGTTCAAATCCCGTTGAAGTCCTGAATTTTTTTCAGGCTTCTTTTTGCAACTGCATAAATTGCGTTCAAAACTGCGAGGATCATTCTTTATTTGATTTCATTTCCGCAATTCACATATGAATCATTTCAGATATTATTTACACTATTAGGTTACTGTTGTCCTTCCGGGTACAAACGTTTCAAAATTTAATCTTTGCGCTGTTTGGTAATTAATGTTGCGATTAGCAAAAGAAAAATTACAAAATAGGCCAACGAAGGCGAATAAAGCTTAAAAACAACAACAACAACAACAACAAAACAAACAAACAAACAAAAACTGGCTTTTTGGAGCAGTTTAGATGTGGGTGAAGGTGTCGAAATTCGGTAATTCCACTTGTTATTGATCTAGCAGTCTTTTGACATTTTTCGCGCGAAGCTTTACTCTGGAGTTCGAATTGCATATTTTGTTTTTATTAACATTCGAACCGATTTCCAGACGGTAGTTTTGGTTTTATTTTCACCAAACCGAGCGAACATTCCTTCTGAACGTGGAATCAACTTTCCCGCTATTGAAAGAGGCTAATTTGTCACTTATCCTCTTTCGAGAGTCCCTCAGTTGTCCGCTATTAGTCGGCAGTATTACCGTTTTTGTTCTGAAAACTGTGCAAATGTTTGGAGGCCAAAAACTCGGGATTTGTTTTTGCGTGCTTTTCCTACTGTAAAACCAATTAATCTTGAGCTAGATTTATCAGATTTTAACTGAATTTAGTGAAAATGTTCCTCACATTTTACCGCACCAAATTGCGGGAGGCTTTTACAAATTCTATTGGCCAAATTTATAATGGATTTTCTCAGGAAGCAATCGGAATACCGTAGAGGCCTAACACAATTTTTTAGACTATTTTCTCCTGTATGAAATAGTCCAGTGTGCAGGGATGTACGTAGTAACGCAAGGGCTATAAATTTTGCTGAGCAAACGAACGAACGCTTGCGCACCGGTACGATTTTCCGAAAGGCACTCCTGAAGGTTTACAGTAACTGTAACTTCAATGAGCTTGTCGTATTCTGCGAAGCTATTTTATACCGGGTGATAACTTTCTGTTTATACAAAATTCACTTACGTCAAAGAGTGATCCCAAAAAAATTAGTCCTCTATACGTACAGACCTTCCCGCGACCCGCGACCATTCAAACTCGCGAAAATTTACCCGCGACCCTATTCCCGCGAAAATTAGACACTCCCGCTTTTTCGCTCTACGAACAAATGTTTGATCGTTTAGCTAACCTAACCAAGAAAGTACACAGTCAGTAAAAAGCAATCCAAATGAAATACATAACGTCAAAAGTTCAGCGATAATGCGAAAAAATTGTCCTATGTACTCGCTGTGTCTTGTGTTTCGTCTGCCAGCAGAGATTCCCGCCGGCAGAGACCTTTGCTCGCAGGGAAATTATTGGTCGGCTAGTTACCCAACGTTATGTTTGTCAAACACATTGTTCAGGAACATTTTTGATCGTCATCTGGGGATTTAGTACTTAGTACTAGTACTTGTGTTTTGCGAGAAGAGGACAATTTCAGCAACTTCTGAGACACAAGTTATATTCATACTTATTTTTTCTCGGCCCCATGCGATTACCTATCAAAACCATCGGTTTGTTTTCCTTTTCCTCTTTTGTCCGACATTTAAGCTTATTTCAAAATTGCTTAGTAATTTTTATTAACTTACTACTGAAAAAAATGAAAGAAAACGTAATCCTGTAGCTCCGCTTTTAGGCTTGGCTAACTCTATATATTATAATAAATACAACATTACGTGACCGCTTGGTGATATGAAATTCTCAGCCTTCTCGTGCTCTCACTCGTGAAATATTTTTGAACACGAGAAGTTATGAAAAACTATTTAGGATCTCCGCGCGGCCTTGTAATTTCTTAAGTAAATATTCATTCCAGAAAAAAGGTAGTTGGTCTTGGAATTTGCTTTGTGTTTAGGAGACAGCAACTGTTACGCGGTCGATCAAATTATTATAGGTGATGTCTCCACATAGGCTAACAAAAGTCAGAAGTTAAAAGTTAAGGCCTCCACATCCACTCCGCCTCGACATGGACAGCTGCTAGCAAACTATTGGAAGATGTGGACTTAAAGCGGTTGCATGACCGGTGAAGTGAAAAACAAGCTAAAGGCTCTACCAAATGGTTTTTCGCTCTTAAACCGTTATTCAAGTTTTAGAAATAACAATACTTAGACATTACTAACAGCTATTTGATCACCGCCGTTATATAGAAAGACACGAAAAAAGAAAATTAACTTAACCAACCTTCAGTTCAGCTTAAATTGTCCTCAGAAAACGTAATTCATCAGTCCACGGATTACTTGACGACTTAGGTTGAAAACTCGATGCGTCGAACTTTAAATTAAACTTTCTATAAAGTTTACACAAGTGGGTAAATGATAAATTATTAATCGAACTACTTAACTAAATAACAGTTCTCAGCCCACGCAAAAAAGCGGCATAGCAATCGGAATTTTTTTCTGATAAACTGAAAAGCTTTAAGTGAAGAGATTGCCGACAGTTCTTTACGAATGTCAGTTACTTATTGCTTAACGCCCAAAAAACCAAAAAAAAAAAAAAAAAACGACAACAACAACAACAAAAGTTTGGCTTATATTTAAACACTAAAATGCACATTTTACGCAGGCATTTTCTGAATCAAATATTTCGATATACATATTGATTGCAGTTTAAGGAAACAATGTTTAAAGGCCGTATCATAAGAAAACTCGCATTTAAGTAACTTCTTGATACTTCAGTAAAACGTAAAGCCTAAGTTTTTCACAAGCACAATGGGTGATCAATTTTCTATGAATGTGGTTGAGATCCTTTCTGTCTTGTCAATGAGAGTGATAACACCTTACCTTAGGAATTGAGTATTTTTGCACCTTTTTGTTTTCAGATCATTATATTGATTTTTCAAATTCTATAAATGTTCCACCGTTGCCAAGTGATAGACTGTTTTTAAAAATTACAGATTTTACCTTCTCACGGTTGTTTTCTATTTCTGAGAGAGCGCTGGAATTCTCAACTTACTTAAGCTCGTTACACAGTCTCCAGTATTTGCAGTTTTGGTCTTTGATTTATATATTCCATGATAGAAACCCTTTTGACCAGTTAAGCGTGAAAAAATAAGTTGTCACTGAGCTGCTTATTGGCAGTTTCCTAATAACGTTGTTTACATTGTTTCTCTTGTCAAAATTCAGAAAGCGTTAAGAATTTTTATCGCCTCATTTATACAACGAACTCTAAGCTAAGAAATGGCTACCTTCAATCTTTAATTTAAACAGAAAGTTTCTGTCAAGTTTACATAATTGGGTAAATAATAAATTATTTATCGAGCGTAGCAGCCATAACTTTTTAACAAAATGAAAATTATTTAGCAAAGAGTTTACCCACTTCTCTTAACGAGATACTATCGGTTAATTGTTTCTACCTAGGAGAAAAATACAATGATGACCACTTATGGTTATGCTTAAATAGTCAACTGGTTATTTTACAGTATTGTTCTCGACCAACAGAGTTGAACATAGATATCTTGATAGATATTTCTTTATATATATTTGAATATTACGTTTTAGGAAATGGTGTTTAAACAGCCGTTTTCATTAGAATAATCACATTCACGTAACCTCTTTTTGTTAAATAACAAGTAAAGCCTCTTTTATTTACAAGCGCAATTGATGACCAATTTTCTATGACTTTGCGTACTATATTTTTCTGTCTTGTCATCGAGAGTAATGAAATCTTGCCTGGGTATTTTACATTGCTCATTTTTTTTTTTTCAAAACATTTATTTGCGCAATCTATAAATTAATGATACACTTATGAGGTTCCAACACCTTTTCTAAACCCTAATGGGCGGATCACCGTTGACAGGTAATTTTTCCTTTGGGAAATTATAATGAGCCTAAATTACCTTCATACGATTGATTATGTTTCTCTGATAGTGTTTCAGTTCTCAAGTTGCTTGAAATTCCTTTTAACAGTCTCTCGTATTTGCGCCTTTGGTCTTGGGTGCAGTTTGGAAGCAGTTTGTAGTAGCAAAACCAAACTGTACAAAAACAACCAAGATGCATCGGCTTCACATACGCACAAAGGTTTAACTCTTGCTTCTTGCAATAAATCTTGGACCATGCAGGCATAAATATTCATTCGACATTTCACGCCTGTATACTTACCGTTTTTAGCGCAGATGTAATTTTCGAAGCGAAAAAATAAAGAAAAATTAAAGAATAATTAAATGAATTTACAACTCAGGACAAAGACGTTGTCTGAACTGGATTTTTACTTGGCAAACCGAAGTGTTCTCTTCCAGGTCGATCATTTCAGCTCTTTTGTTCTGCGATCATTGTGAATTTATTATCTTCACTTCTTAAGGACGAACTTCAGAAAATATTGCTTTGAGCCCTAGTGCCTTCTTCGTTTTCTGTGGCTCAAAGGTATACATGTAAAAGCTTACTTGTTGCATATGTTAAGCAAAACTAACACCGTTATCGTAAAGCTTGTGGGATGTTGCTGGAGTGACAAGGATACCTCACAAATTAATATGATTTGGTAAGCTGAAGCCACTCTAAAGGCACTAAGGCCACACAGTAGCGGGAATTACCCTTTAATGCTGTAAAGCAAAGATTAAGCCCAAGCATTAGCAGCCATTGACAGCTGTTTCGGCCTTGTTCGGCCTCATCAGCATGGCATAGGGCCTGTTCGCACAACGCTAAATTTTGTTTGATTTGCCAAAAAATCTGTCAACGCGAAGCCATTTCTAGTGCGAACGATTTTTTGCACCCACCAAAATTTTTGCAAGCGCAACGAAACTTCAAAGATTCCGTCGACTAGCTTTGGAGGCTGTAAAAATTTTGTCAGGCGAGAAAATCCTTTGTTCCTTGACATCCATCCGTCATTGGGTCATCAAATTGATAGCAAGTAAATGACAGACCTGCACGGACTCCTTCAGTGTGGTTTTTGCGGTTGTCTCGCTTTAGAGCCATCTGTCACTAAAAAAAATCTCGCATCTTCTTGTGCGAACAGGATTACGAAAAAGAAAAAAATGGTGATTACAAAATTTTCATTTTTTTTTTGCAAACGCTAAACTCAAATTTTCGTCTTAGTGCGAACAGGGCCATAGCTAATGCTCAGGCTCAAGTACCCACATATCCATAAAACAAGCAGTGAAAACGTAAAGCTTGTGGGATGTGACTGGAGTGACAAGGATACCTCACAAATTAATATGACCTTAGTGCCTTTAGAGTGGCTTCAGCTTACCAAATCACATTAATTTGTGAGGTATCCTTAACACGGTTATCGACTAGGTCTACACCAGCAATGAACGAAGTAAATCATTAACATTCAAACTGCGAAGGTGCCCAGTTAAATCATCGAGTCCAGTTAAATCATGTGTATCGAGGTAAACGAAACGCAGTAAACAAGAGAAACTCGGTGCAAGCTAAGAAATGAAAGTGGCCGAATAGAGATCTAAAAAGCAATATTAACAGGAGTTTTTTTTTAGCGATGATTAATTTAAATAGCTGTAATGGGAAATAATGTTGAGTGAAGTTATTCAATCACTGTTGGTTGGTTCTCCAAGTTCAGCGTGCTGTTACGCGGTCGATCAAATTATTATAGGTGACGTCTGCACGCGCAGGCTAACAAAGTCAGAAGTTCAAAGTTAAGGACTCCACGTCCCCTCCGCCTCGGTATGGACTGCTGCTAGCAGACTACTGAAAATTGTGCACTCCAAGCGGTTGTATTACCGGTGAAGTAAAGAACAAGCTAAAAGCTTTGCTAAATCGTTTTTCGCTTCTTAACCGTTGTTCGAGTTTTAGAAACAACAAAGCTTAGACATTACTAACATCTATTTGACCACCGCCATTATGTAGAAAGGCATGAAAAGGGAAGATTCACTAAACCAACCTTCAATTAAGCTTAAATTGTCCTCAAAAGATGTAGCTTCTCAGTCCACGGAACAGTTGACGAATTAACTTAAACTTCGATATCCTGAACTTTAAATCAGACTTTCTCTGAAGTTTACATAAATTGGTAGATGAATTATTAATCGAACTGCTTAACCAAATAACAGTTCTCAGCCCACGTAAATAAACGTCATAGCTATCGCTAATTATTTTTGTTGTTTAAATAAACTGAAAAGCATTTAGTAAAAAGATTGCCCACAGTTCTTTACGAATATCAGTCACTTGTTGCTTACTGAGAAAAAAGAAATAAAACTAATAAGTCTGGGTTATATTTAAACAATGAAGTGCATATTTTACACAGACATTTTCTGAATCAAATATTTCATTATACCTATTGAATGCAATTTCACTGCCGTTTTTATATTTTTTTACTCGTATTCACGTAACTTCTTGTTAATTCAGTAAAACGTAAAGCCTAAGTTTTTCATAACTGCACTGGGTGATCAATTTTCTATGAATGTGGGTGCGATCTTTTCTGTCTTGTCAATGACAGTGATAACAGCTTGCCTTAGGGTATTGGGTAATTTGCTACTTTTTGTTTTCAAAACATTGTATTGATTTTTCAAATTCTATAAATGTTCCACCGTTGCCAAGTGATTGACTGTTTTTGCAAATTACAGATTTTACCTTCACATGATTGTTTCTATTTCTTTAAGAGCGCTGAAATTCTCAACTCACTGAGCTACTTATTGGCAGTTTCCTAATAACGTTGTTTACATTGTTTCTCTTGTCAAAATTCAGAAAGTGTTAAGAATATTTATCGCCTCATCTATACACCGAACTCTAAGCTAAGAAATGGCTATCTTCAATCTTTAATTTTAACAAAAAGTTTCTGTCAAGTTTACATAATTAGGTAAATAACAAATTATCTATCGAGCGTAGCAGCCAGAACTTTTTAACAAAATGAAAAACATTTAGCAAAGAGTTTACCCACTTCTCTTAACGAGATACTCTCAGTTATTTTTTCCTACCTAAGAGAAAAATACAATGATGACCACTTATGGTTATGCTTAAATAGTCAACTAGTTATTTTACAGGACTGCTTTCGACCAACAGAGTTGAACATAGATATCTTAATAGATATTTCTTTATATATATGTTTGAATGTTACGTTTTAGGAAATGGTGTTTAAACAGCCGTTTTCATTAGAATAACCACATTCACGTAACCTGTTCTTGTTAAATAACAAGTAAAGCCTCTTTTATTTACAAGTGCAATTGATGACCAATTTTCTATGAATGTGCGTACGATATTTTTCCGTCTTGTCAATGAAAGTGAGTATTTTACATTGCTCTTTTTTTTTTTTTCAAAACATTGATTTGAGCAATGTATAAATTAATAGTGCACTAATGAGGTTCCAACACCTTTTCTAAGACCCTAAAAGGCGGATTACCGTTGACAGTTAATTTTTCGTTTGGGAAATTATAGAGATCTTAAATTACCTTCATACGATTCTTTCTGTTTCTCTGATAGTTTTTCAGTTCTCAAGGTGCTTAACATTCCTTTTTAACAGTCTCTCGTATTTGCCCCTTTGGTCTTGGGTGCAGTTTGGAAGCAGTTTGTAGTGGCAAAACCAAACTGTACACAAACAACCAAGATGCATCGGCCTCACATGCGCACAAAGGTTTAACTCTTGCTTCTTGTAATAAATCTTGGACCATGCAGGAATAAATATTTATGCGACATTTCACGTATGTATACTTACCGTTTTTTGCGCAGCTGTAATTTTTGAAGCGAAACAAAGAAAAAAGGACATAGACATTGTCTGCACTGGATTCTTACTCGCAAACCGAAGCGATTTCTTCCTTGGCGATCATTTCAGCTATTTTGTTTTGCTATCATTGTGGTTTTATTATCTTCACTTCTTAAGGACGAACTTGAGAAAATTCACTGTTAGATTTTGTTTTGAACCCTAGTGCCTTCTTCGTTTCCTGTGGTTTAAAGGTATACATGTAGAGGCTTACTTGTTGCATATATTAAGCAGAATTAACACCATTTTGGACTAGTAAACACCAGCAATGGGCGAAGTAAATCATTAACATTGAAAGTGCGAAGGTGCCCTGTTAAATCATCGAGCCCAGTTAAATCATGGACATCGATGGAAACGAAATGAAAGAAACAATCTTTCTAGAGTCTAAACTAATTTCAGGTGAAAGTGTAAAGGAATTCAAAGCGGATCAAAAACATAACGTTCCATTCAAAGAGAAAACAAAGTACAGAGCGTGACTATGTTTGTTCTAACGGATCCTTGGAGAAGGTGAAGAAATTAGACAAGTAACAAGCATATCTTATAGTAAGTTCCTGAATTGCTACGGAATTTTGGCAAAAATGCCCGTAGAAGAGACAAAAAGTAGCACGCATCTGATCGTTTAGAGGAGTCAACAGGAATCTACCGTGGTTTAAAAACCACAAATAAGCAAACCTTGCAAGAAAACAAAAAACGATATTGCGGTTCTTCTAAAATTACTGGACCAGGCGAGAAATTAGACAAGCAACAAACATATCTCGTAGTAAGTCAGGAAAATTGTTAGCAACTTTGACATAAATGATCCTAGAAGAGAAAAATAGTAGTACGAACCTGATGATTTAGTCAGTTAGCAATCACTCCGAACGAAGAGCTGCATGATAGCGTCATTTCAAAGAAAATATTTTCCTGGTTAAGAAGACAAAAAAGACACAAAACCCTAAAGTGTCTTGATAGTTTTACTGTTATTTCCCATGTTTATCGAAGAAGCTTCTTCAATTAAACGAATTCTCAGCGCGGCAAAACATCATTCAGTTATAACGAAGATAGCGCATTAATAGGAGGAACGAGTAGCTCAAGATCTGTGGAAGAAGTGCTTTCTTTGAACAAACCGATTGCTATTTTTGCGGATTAGTGTTTTTACTAAAGTGGATATGTATTTTCAAGTGGAAGAAACTCTACAACACAGGACAGTGAGGGAAATTAACTAAATTAAAGCCTAACGAATGCTTTAATCTTTGTTACTTTTCTTGTATTTTTCTCTCTACTGAATATAAATAACAATCATCTCTACCCGTTTTGGACGCAAAGAAGTAGTTGAATTGCTTGCTTTTTTTGTTTGGAAGCGAACGAGTGTTTTTACTACGCTTGGCTTACTGTGTTTAGACGTCTGTTCCTCAACAGCGTTAAGAAACTTTTGCCCTTATCTTATTAACACGTAATCAAAATGAGTCCTCGTAAAATTAAGGATTAAAGCCCTGGCTAAACGATGAAACACTTTCATCACATCGTGTTTTTCAAACATAACGTTGAGTGGCTAAACGCACAAAAGGTGTTTGACCAAATGCTAGACAGAGTGAGTCAACAGAACGATTTTTTTTCGTATTATCCCTGAAATGTCGACGGTATATTTGTGGCTCATTTGTTTTTTGTTTTTTTTTCGGCTGTGTACGCTTTGTTGGTTGGGGTGGCTAAGAGATCAAACATTTGCTCGCAACGCGAAATGTTCTATAAAAATGTCTGATCTAGATCAAACGCGGAAAGCCCTTCCAATGCAATATAGAGAGAGGTGGCTAAACGGTTAAACGTGCTTGTCCAACACGATTTTTGATGGTTTTTTGTTTGTTGAATTTGCTATCGAACAAACATGAGCGTCTTGTATCGTTTTCTTGTAAGGTTTTAATGTTTTGAAGTTTTTGAACCGAGGTCAATTCCTGTTGACTGATCTAAATATAAAATATTGGCACAAGGAAAGCCAAGTGAAGTTTTTCAATACCAGTGATCGTGGAGCTCCGCTTTTAGGCTTGGCTAAATCGGTAGATTATAATAAATAATGTAACATGGCCTCTTCGATATATGAAATTTATCTGTCTTCTCGTGCTTATTTGATATCCCCGCGCTGCCTTTTAATAGCGGAGCTCCGATGGCCCGAAGGGTCGCCAAGCGGAGGACCATACTTAATGGCAATCAGTCAACTGCTTTTCTCGTGGGAAAAATGGCTAGCGGTATTGCTCATGGACGCTAACGACGAGGACGACGTTACCCAATTATTGATAATATCCTAATAATAATCATAATAATCCCACATGGCGGCCATACTCCGGCTGATCACCTAGTTTACAGCGTACATCTTTGGTATAGGGCATCCGTCTCTTATCCGTGTCATGGCCAATTGATAGCTGTCAAAACAAGATTTCCACTGACCAGTATCACGTGACCATATCGCGGGCTCAGGTTTAGAGCTCATCGAGGTCAGCTGTTTTTTTTAAGTTGACCGCTGACCAGGTAATGGTTTTCGATTGGATCGCAGGCTCAATGCAAGTCAGTTAACTTAACGAAAACGAGACACCCAAGCCAAAACAAGGCTTCATTTTCCGCGCGCTTTCTGCGGCTCGAGATTTCAAATTCATCTGGTTTCTTCATTTTGAGCGAAACAACTTCTTTTTTTGAGGAAAACAACTATCTCCCTCGAAGTTCTTTTTTAAATCTGCGTAAAAGGCATAAAAATCAACAACTTCTTAAATGATATCCGTAAGGTGAATTTTCAACTGATAAATGGAAGAGGAAAATATTTTTGTCTCGACTGAATATAAAAAACAATCTACTCGTTTTGGACACAAAAGAGTAGCTAGTCAGATTGTTTGTTTGTTGTTTTGCTTGGAAGCGAACGAACGGTTTTTCCTCCGCTTGGCTGGCTGTACATGTTTTCCGACGTCTGTGTTTCTATAGTGTTAAGAACTGAAAGAAACGTTTGCCCTTAACACGTAATCGCAATGAATCCTGTAAAGTATCATTTATGTTTTGCGCGACTAGGGCAATTTCAGCAAATTTCTGAAAACACAAGTGATATTAATCCTTAATTTTACTCGGCCCCATGCGATTACCCATCCAAACCATCAGGATTGTTTACCTTTTTGTCTTTTCTACAACATTCAAGCTTATGTATAAGGTTAACTTACTACGAAATATGTTTGTTTAGCCCCGGCTAAAAGATAAAAAATGTCCATCAAACATCATGTTTGTCACACATAAGGTTTGGTGGCTAAACGCATAACAGTGTTTGACCAAATACCTGACCAAGTGAGTCCAGAAAATGATTTTTGCGTATTATCGCGGAAATTTACGACGTTATGTGGTTCATTTGGTTGCTTTTTACCAATTGTACACGATTTGTTTGTTGGGGTGGCTAAACGAACTAAAATTTGTTTGAAATTCTAAATTTTGGATGAACATGCTTGATCTAGATCAAATCATGGAAATTCATTTAATGCACTATTGACAGAGGTGGCTAAACCTTCAAACATGCTTTCCAACGATATTGGATGAAAATATTTGATCGTTCTTTGATTGCTAAACTTGTTTTCGAACAAACACACGCGGCGACTGTATTGTTTTCTTGTAATGTTTTGAGGTTTTTGAACCGCAGTCAATCCCTTTTGACTGCTCTAAACACAAAATATTGGCGCAAGGAAAGCCATGCGGTGTTGCTCAATACCAGTAAAAATTACAATAATCATGGAGCTCCGCTTTAAGGCTTGGCTAAATCTGTATATTATCTTAAGTAATCATTTATTCCAGAAAATATAAATAAATAAATAAATAAATTGTTGGTCTTGGAATTTGCTTGGTGTTTAGGCCGCAGCAACTTTTCGCTAAAACAAAAGGCAGTAAACAAGAGAAACTAAGTAGAAGCCAAGAAATGAAAGTATCCGAATAGAGATCTAAGAAGCAATATTAATGATGATTCCTACTAAAAGCTGTAATAGGGAAATAAAGTTTACAGAAGTTATTCAGTGACTTTTGGTTGGTTTTGCAAGTTGAGCGTGCTGTTACGCGGTAGATCAAATTATTTTCCAAACATTTGGTATGTCTCCAGAAAAAAAAAAGAAAGAAAAAGAGAGAGAGAGAGAGAGAGAGAGAGAGAGAGAGAGAGAGAGAGAGAGAGAGAGAGATTGAAAATAAGAGAACAGTTGGGCAAACATTATTATCATTACCTTGCATAACATAACGAGGAGGGTATCATCGCCAAACTAAAAAGTTTTCAACAAAGCCATTCTGTAATACCGTGAGTTTGAAAATAAGAGAACAAGTCGTTGGCGAAGCGAATAATTGTAATGACGCTTGCAAATCTTAACCTTGTCTTGCATAACGAGGAGGAATCATCGCCAAAGCTGAAGCGTTTTCAACAAAACCATTCTGCAATATTGTGAAGACCACAAAAGTTAGAAGTTCAAAGTTGAGGCCTCCACGTCTACTCCGCCTCGACATAGACTGCTGCTAGCAGACTACTGGAAGATGTGCACCCGAAGTTGTTACCGGAGCATTACCGGTGAAGTAAAGAACAAGCTAAAAGCTCTGCCAAATCATTTTTCGCTCCTTATCCGTTGTTCGAGTTTTAGAAACAACAAAGCTTAAACATTACTTACAACTATTTGACCACCGCCGTTATATAGAAAGGTATGAAAAAGGAAGATTCACTAAACCAATCTTCAATTCCTCTTAAATTGTCTTCGAAAGATGTAGTTCGTCATTCCACAGAACTGTTGACGACTTACCTTGAAAATTCGACACCTTCAACTTTAAATAAAACTTTCGCTGAAGTTGACATAAGTGGGTAAGTGATAAATTATTAATCGAACTTCCTAACTAAATAACAGTTCTCAGCCCACGCAATTAGACGTCATAGCAATCGGTATTTTTTTTAATAAGATGAAAAGCATTTAGTAAAGCGATTGCCACAGTTCTTTACGAATATCATTATTTGTTGCTTACTAAAAAAAGAAAAACTAACAAGTTTGGGTTATATTTAAACACCGAAGTGCATATTTTAAACAGGCATTTTCTCAATTAAATATTTCGTTATGCATATTGACTGTAGTTTAAGTAAACAGTGTTTAAACAGTCGTTTTCATAAGAAAAGTCGCATTCACGTAACTTCTTGTTAATTCAGTAACATGTAAAGCCAGAGTTTTTCACAAGTGCAATAGGTGATCTATTTCTCTGTTCTTATTTCTGTGAGAGCGCTGAAATTCTCAACTTACTTAAAACTCGCTACACAGTCTCTCGTATTTGCACTTTTGGCCTATGATTTAGATATCCCATGATAGAAACCCTTTTGACCAGTTAATCGCGAATAAATAAGTTGTCAATGAGCTACTTATTAGCAGCTTGCTGATGACTTTGTTTACATGGTTTCTCTTGTCGAAATTCCGAAAGTGTTAAGAATTTTTATCGCCACATTTATACAACGAACTCTAAGCTAAAAATATGCTATCTTCAATCTTTAATTTAAACACAAAGTTTCTGTCAAGTTTACATAATTGGGTAAATAATTAATCGACCTTAGCAGCCAGAGGTTCTTTGACAAATGAAAAACATTTAGCAAAGAGAAAAATGCAATAATGACCACATGGTTGTGATTAAATAGTGAACTGGTTATTTTACAAAATTGTTTTGGAACAGCAGAGTTGGACATACATATCTTAATAGATATTTCTTTATACATATTCGAATATTACGTTTTAGGAAATGGTGTTTAAACATCCGTTTTCATTGGAATAATGACATTCACGTAACCTCTCCGTTAAATAACAAGCACAGCTGCCTCTGTCTTGTCAACGAGAGTGATGAAAGCTGGTCTGGATATTTGACATTGCTCATTTCTTTCAAAAACATTGATTTGCGCAATCTGTAAATTAATGGTGCACTTATGAGGTTCCAACATCTTTCTATAAAACGCTAGTGAGCGAATGTCCTATGCAAGGTGATTTTTCGTTTCGGGAAGATATAGTGATCTTAAATTACCTTCATACAATTGTTGCTGTTTCTCAAACTGCGACGGTGCCGAGTAGTATAGCGGCGTCGCACGAATACCGCTTTGCACCCAACCTCGTCGCGCCGCCCTTCGGTTGGGTGCAAAACGCTTTTCGTTGTGCGACGCCGCTATACTACTTAGGGTATAGAAAAGGGGGAAGCGCGGGGGTAAGCGCGGCGGAAGGCAGGAAAGAGGTGTTTGCGCCCAACCCAGTCCACCCTATTAGACAAGAGGGGCAGCAGTATATCCGTGTCACCTATACAGAAGGGTAGCACTGTATCCAGGTGAATTCCACCACAGAAATTTTCGGGGAATATATACGCCGGAGAAATGGCAACCCCCCGAGAGAGCCAGCAGGCAGCAAAAACGGAAAAGAACCGCAATGAACAACAAACTTCCACAAATCTAGAAAAACAAGAGTGCGACGAGGAAGCGGACGTGGAATGGTTTGACACAGAAAGAAAGGCCGGTGCCGGCACCACGCGGAAATAGGCCACCAGTCCCTGCACCCCGCAGAGAGCGGCCGGCCTCTTTTGAAAACTGATTTTTTCCCCGCTGTTTGAAATGCAGTGGATGCAAAGAAGACGCCATTTGCTTGCGAACTGGTGCGCCTCCCCCATTTTTGGTGGGAAGGGAAGACCCCCCGCGTGGTTCTGGTATGAGTGGATGCACGGGATGATGTAATAAAACACCCCCGTTTCTTCAAAACGACCATTGACAATCCGAACAAGAACAAGTTTCAGCGGCTTTGGAAAATTTTAAATTTTTTTTGACCCTAGTCCACCGAATATTTCTGAAATGTTCTTCATTCCATCCAAGCCTCTTTCTTTCTTTTACCACGAAAGCCACGAAATATCTCAAAAACATTTTCCTTCAATTTCAAGGACGTCTCCGCAAGAAATCAATGGCATTACTTTTTGTGTTATGTGTTTAATTGTACCACCCTATTAAAGCAAAGTGGCACGTTGTATATGGCGACCAACGGTGAGCTTTCGAGTCAAAGCGCGGCAGAATTTGTTGAGAGGTTTAGTGGTGAGTTGATTGAAAACCAAACCTTCACACTTCCGCAAGTGTTATTGACAATGGAGTACAGTCTTGAACTGTTGAAGGAACATTTGCCTCGCCCAAGCCAAAAAAAATTGACCAAAGATTTAAATGGGTGATGGATCAAATTCGTGAATGGGAAGAACATCAAGAACATCAAAAATGCGAAAGGGGTTAAAAATAATTTGGAAGAACACGACCCCCTCGTTGGTGAAATTCAAAACCTTCCCCTCGAGCTTCAAAATATTATTTTGAGAGAGTTCATTTATGCGAAAATAAAAGATCGAAAAGAGAATGGTTGGGCGGAAATTTTAAATTTTATTTTATTATTTTATAAAGAATGACAAAGTCACAGCTTGTAGAAAATGCAGCCATTGCGTAAGAGACAACATGTGTTATGTTTGTTGGAAAAACGGGGTTGTTCATACTATGTATACAGAGTTTTTCGAAGAGTTTGATGTTGATGCCATCAAATATATTTGATAACCGCTATTAAAGGTTTGGGTGTATGGGATATCATAACGCAAACCCCAATATCGCGCGAGGTGAAAGAAGCATTGCTTCACGAAATTAAAGAATGGTTGGAATTTGAAAGAAAAGACTCAATGGATCGTGAACCAATGACGTTTGTTCACGTATTGGTTTATAATTGGGCAAACCCGTGGAAATATGTTCAGAAAGCAAGAGAAACAGTTTTTATTGATCATTTTTGCGCCATTGTTGAGCGGGTGAAAATAAAAATGGGATGCCAAGAGCCACTTTCAGGAATGAATCGTTATGTGGTCATTTGAACAAACAATCCTCCAGAGAAAGAATGATAGCCGCGTTTGCAATCATTTTTCACTTCGTGCAGGATGAACTTGCACACCCAATTTTTCCGGAAGTGCGGCGGGAAGTGCGGCGGGTGGTTTGCGAAAAACTTGCAAAGGTGTCGCCCGTTTAAAAAAAAGGCGGCACAAGGGTATGACGCGGTGGCAAAGAACAGCCAGAAGGAAAAGGGTGCGTTCAAAGTTTTTGAAGAGGCATTGGATCTTATTGGAACTCTTCGCGAAAGAATAGAAAAAACGGGAGAGATGAAGAAAGTTATAAGCAAAAAGAGCTGGGTATTAGTAAGGAACTTTAATCGCTCCGTTGGTTATTGGGCGAGGGGCATTCAGATAAAACAATTTGCCTTTTTCGATGAAAACGCAAGTTGGATGGTCCACTGTTTCACAAATTTGGTGAATCATTTAAAAAAACACCCAGGAGAAAGAAACACCTATGGTGGACGAGTTGGTTTTCGAATCTGCTCAAAAAATCAGAAAGGCTGCCCAAACCCCCTTTTAAAGAATGGGGCTGTGTATCAAAACGGCAAGTTGAGGAGGGGAGATGACAGACAACAAAAAAAAACATAGTTGACGACTTGGTCGAAAACGTTCAACTTGGCCATTTCCGATCTTCATATATTTCAATGTGCCACGGAAAAAGACCAGTTTTCACCCAAACGAAAAGCCATTATTGCATTGTTGAACGGGAGTGTGGAAAGTTTTTTTCAAGATTGTTTAGTCAACGACAGGCTTTTCAAAGAAGCGAAAAAAATTGAGGTGGACACTTCCGAAATGTTGAATGAACTTTGTCTCTTGCGGGGAGAAGCAAAGACACCGAAATTCCATGGACATTGTCAAATGCCATGAGACGTTTGGAAACTATTTTGGTTTGGTTCGCCGACGACTGACCCCAAGCCTCAACCACTCTTTGGTATTTATCCTATTGCGCGCCAAAGCATGCCCCCACTGTCTCTCCCTCCACGGAACCGCATCGAGCGCCTTCACCATGTTCTGATCGGCCGCATGCTTGCACTTTTTCTGGTGCGAACCATATTTTCTTGCTCAGTGCCCACAACTGCTGTAATCCACGTCGTGTTGTATCGAAATTGCATCTGTTGCGCCCGTCGGTTTTTGAAAGATTTGCCGAATCTCACCTGTCTCTGGATCGTTGCTGGTGGTGGAGGGGTTGTACGGGCCGGTGTAGTTGTGCCCCGGAAGAGTCCAACCCCTTTTCGGCTTGGGAAGTTTCCCGATCATCGCATGGACGTCCAAACCCGAACCATAATAGTTTCGCGCCGTCTTCTTCAAAATATCCACGAACCCGTGGTGGTTCGGCACAGCTTTGGAGAAAGCTTTCAAAAACTTCGGGTCTGTTGCAAACTTCGGAACCAAGACCCCATAACGAGTGAACCGCGGGTCGACAAAGTTTCCCAATACCGACCCAATAACCCCCTTTCCATATCCCTTCCACTTGATTCACGACCCATAAGCTCCACGTACCCCCTTGACTTTTGTTTTCATTGTATTGCCGCTTTTATTCTGCCACCAAGGCGCGCCCTTCTTTCTCAGAAACAACTGGGCCTTTGAAAAGGGTCGGATCGGACACAACATTCCACAACCTTTTTGAAATCAACAAACTGGAAAGGGGGTAAAGGAATCCCGCGCGCGTCGATTCTAGAGCCCTCTGCAAGAGAGGGCCCCGCTAGTTTCCCTTCTTCGGTAAGAAACGTGCTTTGGTTATCCCGCAGTTCGCACATTTCACCTTCAGCAGTTTCCGAACATTCTTCGCTGTGACTACTTTCTCCAAACCCGAAACATTCGGGTCTTGCGTCGTTCTTTCACACAGTGAACGTTGTCCACCATCATAATATATGCTCAAAATAATTTTTCACAACCCTTTCATTTTCTCGCACATTTCTGGAAAACTTTCGGAGAATATCCTGTTAACGTTTTCCCCTGCTGCACTCGTTCAAGAACAGCAGAAAATAGTATCCACATCGCACACTGTCGAGCGCTTGTATTTGTCTGTTGTTGCGCAGGAAGGTTTCGTTCCCCGCTTTCCACATTTCCCTTTCCCATTCCGCAGGAGGGTGCTGTCCAAAATAGTTGAAATACTCCACATCTTTCCCACGCCAGCAAGCGACCCAATGTGTTCCCAAACTGCCAAAGTTATCCAAGTTCAAAACACAAGGGCAATGGTGCAGAGGTTTGGCTTCGTCTCGGGAGAAAATCCCCCAGATCGGAATGCCAAGGTATTCACACCAATCGGTCAGATCGGTGTTCGAGAGTGGGACATCGCGGAATCTCATTTCATTTCTCCCAAATTCTCCAAGTACCCCTAAACGGGCGGGTGGCGATACCACGGAAGATTGATTTGCATCCCACTTCCCCGAGAAAGAGGCGGGAGCAGACTGGGCAGCGAGCGTCTCGAGCGGGAGGGTCCCACTTGCATCCCCTCCCCCGACATGCTTTTGACAAGGTTGATTGCAAGGGGAACCCGATGGAAGCCAGCATTCCACGAAACCCACCATATTGGGTCGTGCCTCCATCACGAATCATTCCCTTTCCAACCAAGTACCTCTCGATCCCCTTTCACTGGTCTGGCGACAGCATTTGTGTGAGTCGGTAAAGCTCCACTTCCCGCGGGCCGTAGCCCTTTCCGAAAATCTTCTTCAAAGCTCTTTTCGCGGGGAAACTCAACCCCGCAGCTGCCAAAGATTTGGCAGCGGATTTGGCCGTAGGCACAAGCAACGGCCACGCTAGACTAAACACCGTCGAAAAAAAATTCCCACCTTTCTGCGCCATCTTTTCGATCTGTGTTTGGGAAATCTTGAGATTCGCGCTGCGCCTTTCGCTGGCAGCTTTCTTCATGCATTTGATTTGGGTGCCCGTCAAAAGGAGGGAGTCGCCGTTCCCAATTTGCGCGGGTTTGACCCGCAGATTCATAGCGGTTCGTGAGGCAACAGCTTTTCGCAGGCTGTGTTTCTGTCCATCAGAGAGTGCGATTCGAAACGGAGAGTACGGTGTGGCCATCTCATACTAAAGAAAAGAATTTTTTGTTCTTTCGTTCTTTCGTTCTTCCTGTAGCGAAACTCGATCAGGTCGCGGCGGATGCGAGTCAGGTCCTCACCGTCGTAGTCGAGCTCGGGATAGTAAGTCGAACCATAATGCTGCCGACAACTGCTCAATTTTGCCGAATTGTTGTCTCCGTCGAGGTCGAACGTGTCAAAGCTGTATGGATTGAAAGACAGAGCATTTTGTTTCCGTGACTGTTGGAAGAAGACAAAGACATGTTTTGCATCTTTGATGTAGGAGGAAATTTGCCACTGCCCCCTCGCGTCTCTTCGAGCGGGGCTGAGTAACAAGGTTTCTTGCAAGAAGGTCCATTTCGTTGGTTTCAGGAATTGTTCGTTCATCAATCTTTGCCCTTCTGGCGCCAATTGTAGTTTCGGGACCCACAATTCCAACTTTTTGACCACAATTCTTCGCCCAGTGTCGTCATCCTGGAAAATCACGATTTCGGACTCAAGCTGCATGGGGGGTAGAACTATTCTCTATACTCTATACTCTGTACTATTCTCTATACTCTATACTCTATTCAACAGCTCCGAGAAGAACGAGAAATGTTTGAGAGGGATCACAGTTTTCACCGTTCCGGCCCCCTCGAAAGTGTTTCGCGCGGCGGTGCCTTTTTTGGTGGCGGGTTTCGTCACAGTTGTGTTGTTAGTGTCGAGATACCAAAATTCAACTTTTGCCACGCTCCTCGAATAGTCGTCGGAGTATTCCAACAGGGTTTTGATGAACATCACTTTGTGGACACCGTTAGCCTCGTAAAGTTTCTTTCCTGCGGACCTCACCGTCAAATTTTTGATCAGTTAGAAAGAGCCGTTGACTGGTGCCGTCTCTGAGTTGGCCGTAACGTTGGCCCCATCCGCAAGAGCTTCGAAGCGGTACTCGACGTTGAAGTAAGTGTTGTACCCGTCGTGGGCGACATCCCGGTCTCTCCAAAAGAACTTCAGCCTCGGCTGGTGTTGAGCATTTCCCGGGAGCACATGCGGCGTGTCGAGATTGATGCGCTCGTAGTCCACCTTCTCGAACTTTTTTGGCGATCTAAACCAAGCCATGGCCTATACAATTAAAAAAAGTTTTAAAGACGCTTGGCCAAAATTTGGGTGAGCCTCCACATCGCATCTTTCTTTGGCCACGCCCTTCGCTTCCCCAAGAATTGTCGCCCCCCTTTCTTCAACTTCTGTGGGGGTTTTCACCTCTTCGATGTGTTTCGCCGGCGAAACCACGTCGACGTGTTTTGCCGACTTCGCGGCCTTCGGACAAGTGCCCATGAGCTCGTCGCGAATCACAACAGACCCTTTGTGCATGAAGCGATACCACCCGGCATGCGGGTCGAAGATTTTCATCCACTCGCTTGAGTTGTTCATTTAAAAAAACCTGCGAAAGACACAAGATAGTTCCAAGAGAAATGTTTTTCAAATCGGGGTGGAGACCTCTCGAATCACAAGAGCCAAGGCCACGGCTGCCCCGTTGAGGTCCAAAATGTTGTTCCTCCCGTCTGTGACGCGTATTCCGATCGACTCGATGCGACTTCCATCGATGGGTTGGAATTTGAGGCCCTAGGGTTCTTTTCGGAAGGGATAACTGACTGGCAGGTCCACAGTGGAAATGCCGTCGTTCGCTACATCGTTCACCTTCCTTGAGATCAAGTCGCAGTGGAGACAAGCCCAATCCACACCCCTCGTGATGTTTGAGATCCTGTCGCCAACAAAACTTGTTGCGTCTTTCAAAATCTTTTTGTCGAAGCCCAGCAGTTCCGCGAACGTCCCGACAGAGAGGACGAGCTCGTACTCTTTGGCGACTCCGATCACAACCCGGTAGGTCGTCAAATCAAAGTACATGTTGAAAATGTGTTTTCGTTTCTTTTCGTCCTCTTCGTCGGGGTTGACCAAACCCGTGTGTCCCTGCAAAAACGAGACGATGTCGGTGTACCCGTACATCCCATCGGGGAACGTAAAAGATTTCCACTATTCGCCGGCTTTTCTCCATTTTAAATGGTTGTTGTTGTACCGCGCCGCTACGTTGTGCCAAGAATAGGTCATTGTGATCAGCTCGTCGAGGGCGGTTTCGTAGTTCCGCGTTGGGTCGAGATCGATCGGGGAGTCGAAATACACTCAGAAATCGTAGGTCTTTTGGTTGTGGCGTCCCGGTTGCAGCTGCGCGAGCCGGAAATCAAGCAGCAGGTAGTAAGTCATCCTATATAATCCCGAAAGATTTTTTTTGCCTTGTGCTTTTGTCAAGAATCCAGAACTGACAAGTTCAGAAAGCAGCTGCGCAATGTCTTTTCGCAGTTTGCACGAGGTGTTTCCTGCTTTCAACGTGCTAAGCTTCAAATGCAAGGTGTGTATCATTTTGTCAAAGTCGCCCCCCGCAGCGAGTTCTCCACCCTACTCCCCTCCATCCGTTCCTTTTCCAAGATGTCATTCTCGTCGTCGTCGTCGTCGCCTTCTATTGCGGGTCTGCGAGCCATGATCGCCTCTTCCAAAGGCGTCGTTGTTCTTTGTTTCGGGGTGGGGGAACTTTTCCTTAAACTTTTCTTTCCCTGCTGGAGCTGGCTCGCCGATAGCGGCGACTTTCGGATGGGCGGTGGGGGTGGCGGCATTCGTGCAGCGAGTATAGCGTCTCTGTGCTGTTTGATGTTTGAAGACCAACCATTGAACTTTCCACTTTTCACCGCCTCTTGCCCCCTTTTCTCCATTTTCATGACCATGCTGCTGAGCGACAGCAACTCGTTCGATTCGTTGAAACTCTGTTGGTGCCGGTTCCGCCCCGAGTGTGGCGCGGAGGGGCTTCCTCAACAGGCGGTGGGGGAAATTCGAATTCTTCGTCGTCGTATACAGGTGAAGGAGGGGGTGAAGTAGGGGGTGTGGGTGCCTCCTGCCAATCGAAGGGTTCGATTGGGATGTCTGGTCCGTCCACGGGTTGTGCGGATGCCTATTGGGGTTCGTCCATCCGCCTCGTGATCGGTTTGAAAACCCTCTCCGCCGATATTTCTCCCAGCGCCTTTGCAAGGTTGTCTTCCTTGAAAGCTAGCCGGATGTCGTTTTCTTGCGCTTCCAGCTCGGCTTCTGCCGCAGCCCGCTCTCGCCACTTCTTCAAAGACATGCTCTCACCCGCTCTCTCCTGCTCTCGCCCGGTGAAAGACTTCTCACGGAGAGTCTATGGAGAGTGAAAATTCCGAACTATGATCCAGGTGTTGCGAAAACAAATTGGCAACAAGGAGACCCCGCCATGCCCGAGGACATTTCCCGGATGCTGATCTGCGGCCCCAGCAATTCTGGCAAAACAAACATCCTGCTGCACATGCTGTACCAGCTGTTGGAGTTCGACAAGGTTATGCTTTTCTCGAAGAACCTCCTCCAGAACAAGTACCAGGCACTGCTGGAAGACTCCGCCAAAAGAATCAACCCGAGGTTGGTTACGAAGTGATCGAAGCGCATGGCGATGAAATCGTTCCGATCGAGAGGCTGCCGCTTAACAACCAGAAAATCGTCGTGTTCGATGACTTGGTTTGCGAAAAGAACCAAAACGACATAATAAACTATTTCATCAACCGTCGGCACCGCAACTGCGCTGTGATCTATCTTCCCTAGACTTTTTTCAAAGTTCCCAAAAATATCCGCGACAACTGCAGCCATTTCTGCATTTTCCCCTTCGTCCCGAGAGAGAACAGACGGACCGCCGCCGATCTGGAAGTGGACCCCGACTTGCTGGACCGCGCAACTGACAAAAAATTCTCATTATTTTACTACGACAAACCGAAGAAAGAGATGAAGAAAAATTTCGACTAGAGTATATACAAAAGCCATGGGGTGTTTGAACGGACTTCCGGGATGTTTTTCCGAGGCGCCGGGGAAGGAAGTCCTGGCCCACCCGGCCCCCCTGATTTACGGAGTGACAAAGTCTAAGAAACTCAGGATTTGGCAATAATAATGGCTCATTTTCAAACATAGTCCGGGATTTGGAAAAGTTACAGGTTTTCAAAGCACGGGTCTTCAGCGACCGGTAAATTGCAGAGCCGGACCAGAAAGAGTTAACAAAAAATACTCTTTTTAGCTCATTTTACTTTTTCAAACTGTGGACCCCGCAAACTGGAAGAAGTCACTGAAAATAGTATTTCTGCAAAAGCTTATGAAATTCTAAGCAAACGACGGAGAGTTGGAGGGAGTGGGGTACGTGCAGCAGGCCTTAAGGGCTTGGTGCTGTAGCAAGGGAAGTCTGGAAGTAAGAACACTGTGTATTCTTACCCTAACGCTAAACATATCACTAAAACTAACCCCAACCCTAACCCTAACCCTAACCTAACCCCAACGCTAGCCCTAGCTTTAACCTAGCCGCAGTCCTAACCCCAATTCTAACCCTAACCCTAACCTAACCTAACCTACCAATCTAGCCTTACTCCAATCCTCAGATCTTTAACTCTAAGGCCAAAACAACACCTCTTGCTCTAAAATCCTCATTATAAGTCTATGCTTAAGCTAAGCTTAGCCATCGTGTTCAGTATTTGGTGTAAAAAGTACTGGTCACGTGACCTGATTTTTTCCCTTAACTCGTTCTTGTCCGCCATTTTGTACGTGTTTTCCTGTAATTTTCGAGGGTTTGAGGTCAAATCGATCTAGTTGTTCCATATAAGGGGTCACCACGGAGATCTCTCTGGTCCACAACATCGAAGGCTCTATCTTTCATGTCACGCTTGTCGCGCTAGCTGTCGTTTATTTTTAAACGATCACTCAGCTACAACTCCGTACGTATTTAATTTATAAGTGTGTTTTTCGAGCCATTTTCTACCTCATAAGCCCTCTGCCTGGCATCATAAAGCTGGGTTGGTGGGTATAGGCAATCCTCCGAAAGAAGACAGAGTTGGGAAGCAATTTCACACCAAGTTAGCCGCCGAAAGGTTTCGATCGAGTCATGGTGATTCACAAAGTGAAGTTGTGTCCCTAGTCATTCTGTGAGTAGATTCCAGAACCTGGTATGGCAGTTTTGGCGAGGTTTGACTTGTAAATAATGCAATCGGTGCAATAGTTTGCCAGCAGTACCGGGTGGCTCGACACTTATGAAAAATATCTGAAATGGAAATTGGCGGACTAACACTCGGCAGTTATCCAAGTATATCCCAGAATTCCATTGGGTCACAAATGCGAACATGTCACACCAGTGAGAGCAACTGAAATCAAATAGCGCTACCCAGGTCGGGCTAAGGAATTGAGCGGGCAAATTGGAACAGATTGCAAGAAGTTGAGTCGAAGTTTACTGCCAATATAGACTTTTAGCTTGAAGAGGGATTTTTTGTCTTCAAAACTTCAAAGCTTCAAAACAAAGTTGCTTATTTTTGGTGTTGTCCTAGAGCGTTTTTTGGTTTTTCCACAGAATAAACAGTCATATTCAAGGAAAATCGGTACTTTTAATACGTTTACGGAGTGATAAAGTCTAAGAAACTCAGGATTTGGCAATAATCAGGAGTACCCAACGACCTTTTCTGAGAATTTTTATCGTACGATGTACTAAACACTAGCTGAGTGTTCCCCTGTCAATATTCATTAATATTTAACTTTCCTGGGAAAAAAATAACCGCTCTTCAATGCCAGCAAGCAAAACTTTTGAGAAATAAAAATCCCAGCCAGCTACGAGCTTGTCGTTTTTCAACGAGCCAGCAAGGTTGAAAATGCCACAAAACACGAAATGCCAGCCAGCACGGGTGGAATCTTTCCAGTTTGCCAGCCAGCAGTCGCGTAAGGAGGAAAAATACCCAGCCAGCTAAGTATTGATTTTTAATTAATTTTTGGGCAATTATATGTCAAATGGTTTATTTCGGATGTCAGATCGTTCCCAAGACGGGCAATAGGCTTCTATCTGTATCCTATGTTGTTTACTTTTAGTTTTTTCCCGAAGTCATATCTTCTCGCAGATAAAAATCCACCAAAATGCGAAGTGCATGTACGGTGTCAATCGAAGAATTTTCAAATCCCGGAAACGCGGGAAACAGAAAAGTGTGTCGAATGACGCCTAATGGGCTCGTTAAGGAGGCTCGCAACAGTTTTTTTTGCCTTGGGGTAGTATACCTGTTGGAATCAAAGATTTTTGTCGAAACGATGTTGGAGAGTTAAGGAAATCGAAGCTTGTCTTCTAATAGCAAATTTTGATTTCAACAGGTACACCCCAAGGCCATTGATCAATTTTTGTTTCTTAGTTTTCTTGACGTCGGTGGCAGGACTAACTGTTTTCTCCGTCTTCAAATGTATCCCCATTTATGCTACACGATGACCACGTTAGAACGCAGGATGATTTTTTTGTGTAACCTACATTTAGAAGTACTTCGCCTAAGTAAGACAGAAATAGGTCTCTTCCCACCTCCAAGTCGACTTTCATAAAAGCACAAAAACTATCACATAATGCTTGTTTTGGAACTGCAGTGCTTCAGTATATCGTCTGCCTCAGTCACTCAGGTATTCAGCCAGCTCTCCACGTCTGATAACTGATAAAACATAAAGAAGCAACCAACAGTGAGACATTGATTGCTTCTGTGATTATAGTTCTAGTGGGATGAAATAATCTGGAGAAATCTGTTATCTTTTGTTTCCCGCCGTAAGTGTCATGAAACTAGTCCACTCTTTTAAGCGGATGGGCTGTTTGTAAGCTAAATTGAGACACACTTTTGCCAACGGATACCATTCATTAGGGTGTTTTGGTCCGACGGCCACTATTGTTTGAAAGCTTTCATTCGCGGAATAGTCTTGAGTCAGATGTTTGAGTTCATCCAATCGGACTCTCGAAAATGTAGTAGTGTACTAAAATATTTAATAGCCGGTGAGATTATAGAACCTTGATTACCACTGTTTGGCTCTTATCATATGCGAGGGTATGGATGGGGTGATTAAAATCTCAAAGGAGCTAACATTTCGGACATTTTCAAGCTATTAGAAAGAATTTAATTAAGTATTTTCTCTGCTATCAGTTGCGTTTGTCCGAACACAGATCTAAGCGATACGTTAAATAATTTGGCCACCTCTCAGCTATCGGTGAAACCCCACCAGACCCTCGTATCCTTAAGTTATATGTTCGTCTTCGCATTTTAAAACAAAACAAACTCACCTTGAACGTCTGAGGACCTCTCTCTGTATCTTCGGAGGCGGATCTTTGTGTCGTTCTGTTATAAAAGAAGGTTATGAAAAAGGTTATTGTTTATTGTGGTGTATAAGGCAGGTTAGGTACACGGGTGGCTTTTTCGTCATGTTTTCCTATTCGAAAACTAGCCGACATTAAGTTTAAAATCTTCTTTAAAAAGAAAGTTTGAACGCACATCGCAGTGAAACAAATCAGTTTATTATATAAGTGTAGTTTTGTTTTCTTCGCGTTTAATTTTAGTATTTCAAAGTTTTAAAATACAATCGTGTATTGTTACCATCCTGTCTGATCCATATGCAAAGTTGTATTTCATGTTTTTTTTAGTGATGTACGTGAATAATGTCGTCACTGAGTCTTACTTAGAAAAGAGTTAAGTCGTACGTTAAACGTACATGTGCTGAAATATTATATTTCATTTCCCAAAATGATACGTTCTTGAAGCTATAGCGGCCTCATTTTCCAGCTTTTTGATGAAAAGGTGTTATGCATGGTTTGTCTCACAAGTATAGTAAATACGTACCACATTTGTGCACCACTAAGTAATGTTATAAATCTCTAAATGATATCTTACCTATCAATGGGCCACGTCTAGCAAAAATTTCCCCAGTTAACGAGACCTGGCATTAAGTAGCAAGAAGCAAAGGAATATGCTACTGCCTTCAAGTCAACAATGAAAACGAAAACGGTAAGTGGACACGTCACCACGAAAGTTTCAAAAAGTCAATAGCAAAGTTTCGCAGCAAAGGTCCTGTCATGTCAATGAACTCGTCATACGTTTCGCAAAGTTAATTGAAAAGTTTCGAAGCAAAGGCCCGGTCATGTCAGTGGACACGTCACCACAAAAGTTTCACAAAGTTAATTGCAAAGTTTCGCAGCAAAGGTCCGGTCATGTCAGTGGACACGTCACCGCAAAAGTTTCACAAAGTTAATTGTAAAGTTTCGCAGCAAAGGTCCGGTCATGTCAGTGGACACGTCACCGCAAAAGTTTCACAAAATTAATTGCAAAGTTTCGCAGCAAAGGTCCGGTCATGTCAATGAACACGTCACCGCAGAAGTTTCACAAAATTAATTGCAAAGTTTCGCAGCAAAGGTCCGGTCATGTCAGTGGACACGTCACCACAAAAGCTTCACAAAGTTAATTGCAAAGTTTCGCAGCAAAGGTCCGGTCATGTCAGTAGACATGTCACCGCAAAAGTTTCACAAAGTTAATTGCAAAGTTTCGCAGCAAAGGTCCGCTCATGTCAGTGGACACGTCACCGCAAAAGTTTCACAAAGTTAATTGCAAAGTTTCGCAGCAAAGGTCCGGTCCCCGTACGAAACTAGCAGATCTGCAGCAGATCTGTAACAGATCTGTTTCGGCAAAAACAGACTAACAGCAGACTAATTTATCGTCTACAGCGTCTGTTTTCAGTCTGTGCAGACTTAGTGCCTTGATCGTCTGCAACAATTTTGAGCTGCAGACGAGAAACAGATCAAAAACAGATCTGCAGATAATCTGTTCAGTCTGTAAGAAATCTGCAACATGTTGGACTCCAAAGCCCGGCTCTTGATGTTCACATGTCGTCTGCGCGAACAATTCGTTACAAATACGGTAGTTATCAATGAAACAATTTCGACGCAGTACATTTGTATGTCGAATCGGAGTGCCACAGGAAATGAATACATGCGGTAGATGGATTCCTTTAGTTTGTAATTTAGCTCAGTAAAGTCCGCAGCATCGCCAGGGGGTTAGTTTTCCACCCATTCAATGTTCACAGCAACGTATTATGAAACTTCATGTTTGCATGGAGTATTATTTTCATTCTCTCAGGTGACATGCACATGTTGTTGTCTAGATAAAAGATAAGCCGAGAAGCACGCTCCACAATGTTGAGAAACCACTGAATCTTACACGATCAAAAGCACGAGAGGTCCTTTTCATCTGCAAAAAATAGTCTTTTGGATGAAGAGAAGATAGTAGATTACGATAGCGACTTGAAGTGCGGAGTTGGAACGTGACTTTCAAGTCCCTTGGGACATTTGAGACAACGTGTGTTGTACTATTGTTGCAATTTTGTGACCATCTCGTGTTACAACGGTGATTGAATAACCGTTTGAACTATTGTGGCTGGTTAAAAACTAAAAGCGGGCAAATTGAAGTTGGAGTGTCTTAATTTCGGGATAAAAAGTACGGAAATGGCTCTTGGATTTTGCCAGGACGTTATTAATATGCGACCCGAAAGGATGAAAGGAGTGATTTTCTGTGCATCTTTGTTGGGGTTTATCCATGGAAGCATTTCTGGTGTATCAGTTTTTGGCGGGCGTTGGATGACTGTGATGTACGTACTCCTGTTTGCTGTAAAAGTGAACTGATTACTGCAGGAAAGTTGCAAACAGTTCTGAAAAGGATTTTGCAGGTTATTGATGTAGATTGAAATGAAGCAGACTGATCGAGACTGATATACAAGGTGAGCAACTTTCACCGCTCTGTTTGTTGTTGTAGAAGTACAAAATAGCGCCACCGGCTAACGAAATTCAAACAATGCCGTGTTTCTTTGGTGTTCATTAGTTCTGTAAGTTGACAGTGTCAGATAATTGAAGTTGATGCAATTCACTGTATTGTAATAAGTTGAAAGTTTTTCCTTGCGGTCATCAGCAAACATGAATTCAGCGTTAACTTAAGCTATCATTTCGGAGCTGAACAAAATTAAAATTTGCCGATTGATTAATGTTGTACCGTGGTGGTAGCGTAATTTTATACTAGCTGTACTAATAAGCTTTGTTTCCCTTGTAATGGATATACTTCTGTTGTGATTTTATACAAAGATGTTGGCCTCAATTTTAAAATAAATGACGTTTGATTTGTGTAGTTCATCTGCTTTTTGTCTGCTAATTGTATATGCCAAATGCCCTCGTCTGCAGAACATCTGCAGATCTGCAGAACCTCTACAGACGTTCTGCAGATGTTTTGCAGATATTCTGCAAACATTCTGCAGACATTCTACAGATATTCTGCAGACATTCTGCAGACAATCTGCAGATGATCTGTAGTTGATCTGTAGACTATCTGCAGATCTGCTAGCACATCTGTAGCAGATCTGCAGCAGACTATAAACAGATCTGCTGGTTTCCTACGGGTCATGTCAATGAACACGTCACCGCAAAAGTTTCACAAAATTAATTGCAAAGTTTCGCAGCAAAGGTCTGGTCTTGTCAATGAACACGTCACCGCAAACGTTTCACAAAGTTAGTTGCAAAGTTTCGCAGCAAAGGTCCGGTCATGTCAGTGGACACGTCACCGCAAAAGCTTCACAAAGTTAATTGCAAAATTTCGCAGCAAAGGTCCGGTCATGTCAATGAACACGTCACCGCAAAAGTTTCACAAAATTAATTGCAAAGTTTCGCAGCAAAGGTCCGGTCTTGTCAATGAACACGTCACTGCAAACGTTTCACAAAGTTAATTGCAAAGTTTCGCAGCAAAGGTCCGGTCATGTCAGTGGACACGTCACCACAAAAGCTTCACAAAGTTAATTGCAAAGTTTCGCAGCAAAGGTCCGGTCATGTCAGTGGACACGTCACCACAAAAGTTTCACAAAGTTAATTGCAAAGTTTCGCAGCAAAGGTCCGGTCATGTCAGTGGACACGTCACCGCAAAAGTTTCACAAAGTTAATTGTAAAGTTTCCCAGCAAACGTCCGGTCATGTCAGTGGACACGTCACTGCAAAAGTTTCACAAAGTTAATTGCAAAGTTTCGCAGCAAAGGTCCGGTCATGTCAGTGGACACGTCACCGCAAAAGTTTCACAAAGTTAATTGCAAAGTTTCGCAGCAAAGGTCCGGTCATGTCAATGAACACGTCACCGCAAAAGTTTCACAAAATTAATTGCAAAGTTTCGCAGCAAAGGTCCGGTCTTGTCAATGAACACGTCACTGCAAACGTTTCACAAAGTTAATTGCAAAGTTTCGCAGCAAAGGTCCGGTCATGTCAGTGGACACGTCACCACAAAAGCTTCACAAAGTTAATTGCAAAGTTTCGCAGCAAAGGTTCGGTCATGTCAGTGGACACGTCACCACAAAAGTTTCACAAAGTTAATTGCAAAGTTTCGCAGCAAAGGTCCGGTCATGTCAGTGGACACGTCACCGCAAAAGTTTCACAAAGTTAATTGTAAAGTTTCCCAGCAAAGGTCCGGTCATGTCAGTGGACACGTCACTGCAAAAGTTTCACAAAGTTAATTGCAAAGTTTCGCAGCAAAGGTCCGGTCATGTCAGTGGACACGTCACCGCAAAAGTTTCACAAAGTTAATTGCAAAGTTTCGCAGCAAAGGTCCGGTCATGTCAATGAACACGTCACCGCAAAAGTTTCACAAAATTAATTGCAAAGTTTCGCAGCAAAGGTCTGGTCTTGTCAATGAACACGTCACCGCAAAAGTTTCACAAAGTAAATTGCAAAGTTTCGCAGCAAAGGTCCGGTCATGTCAGTGGACACGTCACCACAAGAGCTTCACAAAGTTAATTGCAAAGTTTCGCAGCAAAGGTCCGGTCATGTCAGTAGACAAGTAACCGCAAAAGTTTCACAAAGTTAATTGCAAAGTTTCGCAGTAAAGGTCCGGTCATGTCAGTGGACACGTCACTGCAAAAGTTTCACAAAGTTAATTGCAAAGTTTCGCAGCAAAGGTCCGGTCATGTCAGTGGACACGTCACCGCAAAAGTTTCACAAAGTTAATTGCAAAGTTTCGCAGCAAAGGTCCGGTCATGTCAATGAACACGTCACCGCAAAAGTTTCACAAAATTAATTGCAAAGTTTCGCAGCAAAGGTCTGGTCTTGTCAATGAACACGTCACCGCAAACGTTTCAGAAAGTTAGTTGCAAAGTTTCGCAGCAAAGGTCCGGTCATGTCAGTGGACATGTCACCGCAAAAGTTTCACAAAGTTAATTGCAAAATTTCGCAGCAAAGGTCCGGTCATGTCAATGAACACGTCACCGCAAAAGTTTCACAAAATTAATTGCAAAGTTTCGCAGCAAAGGTCCGGTCATGTCAATGAACACGTCACCGCAAACGTTTAAAAAAGTAAATTGCAAAGTTTCGCAGCAAAGGTCCGGTCATGTCAGTGGACACGTCACCACAAAAGCTTCACAAAGTTAATTGCAAAGTTTCGCAGCAAAGGTCCGGTCATGTCAGTAGACACGTCACCGCAAAAGTTTCACAAAGTTAATTGCAAAGTTTCGCAGCAAAGGTCCGGTCATGTCAATGAACACGTCACCGCAAAAGTTTCACAAAATTAATTGCAAAGTTTCGCAGCAAAGGTCTGGTCTTGTCAATGAACACGTCACCGCAAAAGTTTCACAAAGTTAATTGCAAAGGTTCGCAGCAAAGGTCCGGTCATGTCAGTGGACACGTCACCACAAAAGCTTCACAAAGTTAATTGCAAAGTTTCGCAGCAAAGGTCCGGTCATGTCAGTAGACACGTCACTGCAAAAGTTTCACAAAGTTAATTGCAAAGTTTCGCAGCAAAGGTCCGGTTATGTCAGTGGACATGTCACCGCAAAAGCTTCACAAAGTTAATTGCAAAATTTCGCAGCAAAGGTCCGGTCATGTCAATGAACACGTCACCGCAAAAGTTTCACAAAATTAATTGCAAAGTTTCGCAGCAAAGGTCCGGTCTTGTCAATGAACACGTCACCGCAAACGTTTCACAAAGTAAATTGCAAAGTTTCGCAGCAAAGGTCCAGTCATGTCAGTAGACACGTCACCACAAAAGCTTCACAAAGTTAATTGCAAAGTTTCGCAGCAAAGGTCCGGTCATGTCAGTAGACACGTCACCGCAAAAGTTTCACAAAGTTAATTGCAAAGTTTCGCAGCAAAGGTCCGGTCATGTCAGTAGACACGTCACCGCAAAAGTTTCACAAAGTTAATTGGAAAGTTTCGCAGCAAAGGTCCGGTCATGTCAATGAACACGTCACCGCAAAAGTTTCACAAAATTAATTGCAAAGTTTCGCAGCAAAGGTCTGGTCTTGTCAATGAACACGTCACCGCAAAAGTTTCACAAAGTTAATTGCAAAGTTTCGCAGCAAAGGTCCGGTCATGTCAATGAACACGTCACCGCAAAAGTTTCACAAAGTTAATTGCAAAGTTTCGCAGCAAAGGTCCGGTCATGTCAGTGGACACGTCACCACAAAAGCTTCACAAAGTTAATTGCAAAGTTTCGCAGCAAAGGTCCGGTCATGTCAGTAGACACGTCACCGCAAAAGTTTCACAAAGTTAATTGCAAAGTTTCGCAGCAAAGGTCCGGTCATTTCAATGAACACGTCACCGCAAAAGTTTCACAAAATTAATTGCAACGTTTCGCAGCAAAGGTCATGTCTGGTCAATGAACACGTCACCGCAAAAGTTTCACAAAGTAAATTGCAAAGTTTCGCAGCAAAGGTCCGGTCATATCAGTGGACACGTCACCACAAAAGCTTCACAAAGTTAATTGCAAAGTTTCGCAGCAAAGGTCCGGTCATGTCAGTGGACACGTCACCACAAAAGTTTCGTAAAAATTAACTGCAAAGTTTCGCTGAGCAAAGGTCCAGTGATGTCGATGGGCACGTCATACGTTTCACAAAGTTAATTGCAAAGTTTTTCAGTAGAAGTCTGGTTAAGTCAATGGACACGTCATCGCGAAAGTTTCAGAAAGTTAACATCAAAGTTTCGCAAGAAAATATTTAGTCCTTCTTGAGTAGTAGTCAACCCCGCCAAAGTTGAACAGACTTCATCATGGTCTCGCAGCACCCTCCCTGCTGATTTTTCTTGGTACGTCTTCGTTGTACCACTCCACAAGTCGTGATTTTAATTTGTGTCACCAGTGCTTGCGGCACCGTTCTCTTCAAAATGACGTATCTGTATAAAACGTAACAGAGATAGACAATTTTTGAAGTACTGGGCGTTTCGAAAAGCTGATTAACGCTAACCCAGGATTAGGAGGTAACTGAAGTTTTCATCTCGCTCGTTGAGAAGGGTTTGTGAATCAAATTTTACGCTTAAAGTCAAGTTAAATTCCAGTCAAAACTTAAGGGCGAAAATCTTTTGGATATGATGTTATTGAACGGTAACTAAATTTGACACAAACGTCACTCTAACCAGGGATTAGCTTAATCGTGCTTTGAACGACTGGGCCCAAATCTAAAACGAAAGTTGCTATCACATCAATTAATAGGTGGGGAGATCTTGATCGGTAACTGCATGTGGTGTATACGGTCTCTAACTGCAACCAACGAATGGTGTTCTGCAGCAAGTTTTACCGCCCCAGTAGTAGTAGGCAATAAAAATGAATTAGGCTGTTAATTTTCGAAATTTCAAAAGAGGAAAGGTCGAATTAACTGTACGTTCAGAACTATGAATGATAACCAAACGTTTATAGGAATGAGAAGTCCAAGAGAGGGTGTGATTGTTGGCAATAAGAAGAAAGGATGTTCCAGTATAACTCGACTACCTTGAAATCCTTGAAGAGAACAAATTTTTTAACTCCACGGAGCTCAAACGCTCTATTGCTTGCGTCAAAACTTTTCACGCACAAGTCTTGAGTGGCAGCTATATGTACGGGCCTTTTCCCGCCCCGCCCCCAAGTGGGGGAAAAAGCCCTGGAACGAGGTTGTACCTAAATCCGGTTCATCTGATTAGGCGTCCAACCGTCATTTGACATTATTTTCTGCGACGTTTCATTCTGGATCTCCAATTTCATCTTCTGATTACATCAACATTCGGACCAATTTCTACTCCGTGATTTTTTTTTTTCAGTCATATCCAAAGATAAATACCCCGCGTTTCGTTGAGCATGGAATCAACTTTCCAGTGGATGAATGAGGCTAGTTTGACACGTATCCCCTTCAGGGAGTTCCTCGGTTGTTCTTTATTAGTCGCCGGTATTACCACTTTGACAACACCTTCGATGATGTGTGGCAACAGTGCAGATATTTGGATATTCTGATCACTGTATCTTCTACAATGTTTGTTAGAATTTGGTTTAAAACTATGACAAACTTCACGTTAAGACTGTGTTATCCGCTCTAGAGAATAAAATCACGCCTTCGTTAGGTGCCGCGCGCTCTATAGAAACGAATCAGTAAATCATACATGTAATACTTGAGCTCTGCGCACAGTTGGGAAAAAAATTCCTAGAGAAAACAGGCTCAGTGCAAATCTGGGATAAAACGCCACTATGTCACTATGTCTCTTCAAACTTCACGAACAAGACCTAAAAATGAAAACAATTCACACCTCCTTTGATAAGTGCCGTGCGCTCCATTGAACAGAGACCACCTCAGGAAAAGTTTCCTCAAAATAATTTCCTATCTGTCATATCTGTCTCCCTGTGTCACCGCTGAATTACTTCAAGAATGTGTGTCCTAATTCCATTTGAATATGCTTGGTCCAAGTATAGACTGCCTGTCACTGGTTCTAATTCAAAAAAAGCGCAAGAATCAAGCTATAAAATTATAATCGACTGAAAAAAACTCCCCGGGAAAGCAAATAAAAAGGCCTGTTTTGGAGTGCTAAAAATATTTCACTGGGTGTAACAACCGGAAATACTTGGAAAAATACGAAACAACTAAAACAACAAGTGCTATTGTGTGGTGCCAAAAAAAATGAATTTAATTTTTGAAGTGAAAATCTAAATCCGGTGTATTATTTTGTCACTCAAGATGGGTAATTTAAAAAATTACTGCCTGGGAGCCGCAACAGCGAGGAGGGCAGTAAATGGTGATGTTGGCATTGTAGAGATAGGGGGCTGGGGGAGTGGCAACAAAGAAAATTGCGATGAAAGCCAGATACCTTCCTTTTTATCGATTAGGCGGAAAGATAACCTATACATTTTTTTCTGAATCCTTTTTCCTGTTTGTTTTAGCACATAGTGTCTTCACAGTTTTCAGTCTAGTCAGTGAAGCCACGATTTCTGCAATTAGAGGTAGCGACATAATCATGAAATAAACTGTACAGACAAACGTTCTGGTTTTGGCTCGGTAAAAGCACGCCGGGGATAAAAGGGCCTTATTCAATGATACGGCATCTTTGATATCCACACAAAACCGAGTCATCTCACGATTTGAACAGTTTTTCATTCGAAGCAAAAATCTCAACAGAATGACCACATCCTGAAAGATGCGACAGTTGGTAATACACATATGCCAAGGCCGGCAAAGATGATTTCTTAGAGGGAATGTAAATGTAGATGAATCTTACATTTTCCCAATCTAAACACAAAAGAAATCGATTCATGTATAAATTATCACGAGCCTTAATTCGATTGTTTATTGTTGTTCAAGAGCCAAATGGGCCATATGGGAATTATCATGAAAATGGTCATTCGGCAGGACACGCTACACCACACTAAACCATAGGCTAGAACATGCCAAAACAAACGTCTTAGAGGAACTGAAGTCAGACTGAAAGGAAGAAACAGCACCAAAATTTGCCAAGACAATGAGAAAAAAATGTATTTTCTTAGGCTTCTACGTAGCTCACTTTGGTGGGGAGAAAATTGAATGTGTTTTCGCAGGATTTTGTGCTGCTTCTATTAGAAACTTAAAGTTACGTTTTCTGACACTATGAAATGCGTTTTGTTACGACACGCGCAATTTGACGGAAATCATGAGAATGGCAAAATGTCATAAGAAATTTATACTCGAGGATTTAATCAAGTTTAATCTATTGCGCTGGAAATCAATCAGAACGATCGGCACACAAAACCCTGCTTAACAAGCAAAACTTCGGTAATAATAGTTACCGCTCAATCGACTGCACATCGACAGATTGGGAAAACACTTTAAACTCTAACCTTGCGCGCTGCGCGCGCGTTTCAGAGCAGTCTGTTACCGGTAACAAACGAACGGTAAAAAAACACTTTGCAATCTAACATCACACGTAGAGACTGGTTACAATGATATGGAAATAAACTACATTCCCTCACCTCATATTTTCGAGCTACCGTCCAGAGAACAACACTGTGGAAAGTTAGCAGTCCCATAGGATGAATACCTGTAAAGACAAAAGAAAAATGACTGAGTAACGGTAACTCCTCTTTGCTACGGTTGTTAAGAATCAAGAAAACACTTTAGGAGAGAAATTTCCTCACTGAATTAATAGCCAGAAAACGATGATATTTATCGATTAAAAGAATTAAAAATTAAGAGACATAACTTACCAGAAGTCAGTGGAACTTCCACCGTCGCAGCTGCGCTGGTTACCCAACGTATTTATACCACCGTTGAAAGCGAATGCCGATTGACTCCGCCAACTGACAGCACATGCTATTCATTAACTTGAGTCTCTTGAAAGTTGCGTTACGAGCCCATGATATTAAGACAGCTTGTTTTTCATCAACTTTATTTTCACTGATCTCACGCAGATAAAAGTGCTACCTCAGTACTCTCAGCCAGCATGAAAATTGAAATAAGAAAAACTGCCAGAAATGACGGGTTTTGATTCCTGTCAGCCAGTAAGACTCATTACGGACACAAACTCTAGCAAGATTTCGTTAAAATAACACTGCCAGCAAGATTTTTATTTCAGCAAACATTTTGCCAGCCAGCCCAAAATCGGCTTGCAGAGCGGTTATTTTGCAGATCGGCTCCGTCGAGCACTCCTGAATAATAATGGTTCATTTTCAAACATAGTTCGGGATTTGGAAAAGTTACAGGTTTTCAAAGCACCGGTCTTCAGCGACCGGTAAATTGCAGAGCCGGACAAGAAAGAGTTAAACAAGACACGTTTTTCGAGAGAAAAGTATTGAACTTTATTGCGTCTAGTAGCTAATACAGAAAGATGAAAATACACAGCACAGCCATTTGAAATGAATTACATTCTTGAACGTCGTACTGAGAAAGATAAAACGCCTATTTTCAGGTTTAACGTCTTGTTGTCGTTGTGTGTGTGTGTGTGTGTGTGTGTGTGTGTGTGTGTGTGTGTGTGTGTGTGTGTTTCACGCGAATATATATTCATCCAGGCCAGCGCTTTGAGGGTCCCATCGCAAATAATGTTAGGGATCTTACGGTACGAAGGTTATTAAGTCACTTTGCACACTATTTTTTTGTCATCTGAGGGAAACAAATACATTAACGTAAAATACTGGCTAAGGATGCGGGCAAACCGCATTTTTCGACGGGAAATCGCATGTTCAACGAAAACGGCAAAACGACAAGTGAACAACAAGGGAGGAAACTTATGATCTTTCTCGCTATCGGTTTTGGTTTTTAAAGTTTAATTTTTAAGGAAGGCAGAAAATTAACCTTGCAACCCCTTGTACGTCCTAGGGTTAAGATTACATACTGACGAAATTATGCTAGAAAACCTATCTACAACATAATTTTAGCGAAGAAAAGATAGCAAAGAAGACGACTGACCGACGTAAAATGAGAAGGATATCCCACCAAGACACCTAAATAGCCCCGAAGTATCCCTCTACATCTTGCTGTCAAAGTATTAATTTCTAACTATTACATTCCCATGCACTTAATCGTCAGAAAAGACAGCAACAACAACCTTGCTTCTTCTATTGGAACTTTGGCTGTTTTATCGTAAACTTGCAGCTTAAGTTTTTTTTTTTATACATCATGGCTTTCCAATTATATTGATGCCCCTACTGGAACAGGTCACCACGATGTAGATGAATCCGATGTCTGTGGAACGATTTTGTGGTGCACCGCCTGAAATAAAATGAAAATTACTTTTGCTACATGCCAAAATCATCATAGATGTCTTATTTTATTAAAACTTCCTAAAAGTGTCTAAATTGACTCTTAAAAAAGTTCAATCGCTATGACAACAAATACCTCAATTTAACATTTTGCAGAAGTGGGTAAAATACAATGGTCAATATACATCAAAATCTAGCATCTATTAAAACAACGTACGCGGTTTGCAATGGAACTATGTGGTGAATTCTGCCTATGTGAATTTTATATGGTATACCAGCAGTTCTCTGGTAATTCATTTGGCCTTAACCACCAGATTCACCAGGAAGTGACTTAAATAAAAAAAAAAAAGATTTAGCCAAGCAAATTTCTGTTACCTTAGCAGCCATAGAGCTCAACTCTCATTGATAAGTGGCCATGCCAAGCTGTTGGTTTGAAACGGACATAACGCGCCTCAAATGTTGGATTGAGTTCCTGATAAATTGTAGTGTCTCGGTCTGCATTGCCAGTAAATTCCTAAAGAGATGATATGCAAAAAATAAGGTAAATCGTTGAGTATATTGCGTTGCTTTAACGGAGGGTATTACAATATTGTTGACAAATCACTAAAACTACTATATATCAGAGGACAAAACCCTTTTATTCTGAATATGACTAGCTTCAAATCTCACTTTACATCAGAGGCACCCAACAACAAGTTTCGGTAGATATCTGTTCTGTGGAGGGTAGTTTGCCTTTGGCTTTCGGCGTCGACTAAAGAATACACTAGGATTTTCGTAAGTAAAACGTGGTCTTAAAGATTCGTTATGTGGAAATCATAGCCCCTGAGGTTTTCGGAAAGGTCATTATTGCTGTTTTTGGCAGTCAAAAACGTCAGCTAGCATTTTCGGAAAGATGAAAGGTTCCCTAGAAAATGAACTTCAACTAGCATTTTCTCAAAGGAAGAGTTTGTTCCCTAACGTTTTCGGGCAATTAAAATCTAACATTTTCGGGCAATTAAAATTTCAGCTAAGGAATCCGAACAGATGGAAATGTTCTACCTATTGAAAAAATCACTTTAAACATTCTTGAAACACCACAAGGTATTTAAAAATGCCTTTCTACAGCTTTTGGCTGATTTGACTCGTTGGGTGCCCCTGTTACATTGTCACCACTATGTCAAACATGCCGATTAAGAGGTTAAAGAAGAAGGACGAAATGATATTCACGAACTGACCCTTTTCGTAATTATGTGTCTCTCCTTTTTAATGCTTAATTGATAAGAAATTCATTTATTTTAAGTTAAAAATTATAATAACCACTGTCCTCCAGTTTTATCTTCCTATCCCCCCTTGCAGCGAAATTTTTCCATATGGTCCCAGTCTCTCCCGAATAAATAAGAGAACGGCACGTCGTAATCGATTACAATA
>JAEMWC010000470.1:362500-385000 GCA_016490735.1 Pachyseris speciosa
CGTTTTTAGGACGGAAGAGGACGGAATAACATTCACCTTTTCAAATAAAGTTAAATATAAACTATGCCCAAGTAATATTTGCAATAGTTTTAAAGAAAATAGCTCTAGGTATAATTTGAGGCAATCTGAATACTCCACTCCTGGGTACAACTCTGTAACGTACGGTAGGCACTCACTGCGATACTTAAGACCTAAATTATGGACTGTCTTCGGATGAGAGATCAGCCAAAACACTTGATGAGTTTAAAAGGTGCGTTCGTGGCAAAGATTTAACTAAGTTAATAGAAGGCGACAGCAAGGGTTGCAAGCTCTGCACAACATAACACGCTTTAATCTTAATATTTATATTTTAAATGCAGATGTTTTATTTTTTTAATTCTGTATTGTATTTTTATATTAATATCTATCCCCTTATTAGTATGGGCTTCTCCCAGGCTACATGGTTTGACACTTTAATAAAGTTTCTATTCTATTCTTTTCTTTTCCATTCAAATCGATTGTCAACATCCTGGACTTCAAGGAAAACATAATTACACGCGAGGAGAAAACGTGATAGGATATTTCTCCACAAAAAGCCCAAGTCAGTCCATTTTATTGATAATTTTCCCCCTTTCTACTATAGCGACGTTGTGTTAGTGATTTGATACCTTGAAATTTGATTTTCTCTTGAGAATTGGCCGATAACTTTGGACAGATGCCTTTGCTTAGTTCTAATTCACATTCTTTTTACCTATCAGTCGCGAATGGTGAGTGAATAATAACAATAATAATAATAATAATAATAATAATAATAATAATAATAACTTTATTAACTCTCTTCATTCAATATCTTCTAGACTATTAAAGTTATGAAATAACTTAACCGTCAATGAATCTTTTTTACAGCCGAATAAGTAATATATTTAAGAGAATGTTAAAGATTTTATAATTACCATTTTAGATTCTAAATGTCCTAAAGTGTTTTTTTCTTTCGGGGCACTATTTATAGTGCTTATATATACATACATACATACATACATACATACATATATACATATATACATATATACATATATATATATATATATATATATATATATATATTTATATTATATATATATATATATTTTTAAATTTGAATTTATAGCTTTGTACTAAGTTTTCAATATAGTGACGGGCTTCGCTCAAGCGCCCCATCATACTATTTTAACTTTATTTTTGTGTCAAAGTACGTTTTAAAAGCTCTTTTAAAAGATGTAAGACTGTGAATGTTTCGGATATCAGCCGAACGGTTTACTACAGTTTGAGAGCTGCTAACTGAAAGGCACGATCACCAAGCGTAGGCAGGCACCGTTCTCTCACTGGTACCAACAGAGTCGCATTCTTAGAGCTAAGATTACCGTAAAAGCACTATTAAGCCCCCCCCCCCCCCCCCCCCCCCGTCTTACGAAATACAGTTAATGAGGCCCAGTATATAAATATACTGGTTTCTCCTCGGTTTCTTGTTTGAGATTTGTACAGAAACTATTTCATACGAAAACAGCGTGTTCAAAGATTTGAAATAAGCCACCCCCCACCCCTCTCTATTAGGCCCCCCTCTGTAATAACCGTGCCGCAACAGCGTGAAGATCAGTCAGAAGACAACATTCCGTTTAAAACGCTTTTTGACTCGAAAGTACTTACGAAAGTTCAATGTGGCCTCACCAAGGCCGGCGTTTGAGCGAGATTTCGTGATTGCAGGTTCTACGTAGTCATCTCACTAGCTGTAAGATCAGATCCACCTTAGAGAGCTGTACGAGCTCGTCTCAGAGTAACATCGTTAAAGTGTTTGACTTATCAACAAATTTGACAAGGTACTACATATGCATAAAGTAAATATTTCAGTGCAACATTTCCTCGTATCGTACGCTTATCAGTAAAATAAACTTTTGTTACCTCCTCGCTTGTTTTTCCTGGTCGATGATAGTACTGAAAGCTTACAGCATCATTACTGTACTGAAGCTTGTACTTCGTCACCCACTGACTGTGACTTCCCCCAGGCCAATCACTGTTATAATTTCTCCCTTGAGTTGCCACACCCGTTACTTTCTTCTGATTGCCTAGATCAATCTGCAGGTATTGGTTGACATCATTTGTAAGGGCTGCCCACGCTCCTGATTTGCTTGTGGTTTCTTGGTATTTCAGTCTTCCTTGGATTGCAGCATGATTGTTGTCATATTGTGAAGAAACACTGATGCGTGAATCTGCGATTGCACCGCTTTCCATACCAAGAGCATTCTGACATGCTGGAAATAAAAGATAAAGAAAGTTTTTTTTTCTCGTAGGTGTACCTTAAAGAGTGTTAGCATAGGCGAGTTTTGATTTATATACAATCCAGTCGTTGCATTCTTTTGACAGTAGGACTTGGTGGCTCCTCAGCTCTAAAATTATCTGATGTGGAAATTGGAGGGCTTTCATGCCGCCTTTATTTCCCACAATTACTTTGAGTCACCAACGCGAACATTACTATTGAGAGCACTTGGAATCAAATAGCAATATCCACGTCGCGCTAAAGAAGTGAGCAGGAACAAGTGGAACAGATTGCAAGAAGTCGTGTCGAAGCTTACAGCAAACGTAATCTTTTAGCTTCAAGAGTAATTTTTGTATTAAAATCTTTGGTGTTGTCCAAGGGCGTTAGAAGCCAATATTATTGGTTTGAAATCGAATAAATGAGGTCATGTTCCAAGAAAATTGGGAGTTTTGCGATGGTAAAGTCTAAAAATCTGAGCATTTGGCAATAACAATGGCTCATTTAAACCATAGTCCGGGATTTGAGAAAGTAGCAGGTTTTCAAAGCATTGCTCCATATGGACCAATAAATTGCTGTGCGTGACAGGAATGAGTTTCTGGCTGGTCTCTTTCAAACGCCGATAAATGCAACTAAGCTTTAAATACAGAGACGAACTGCTATACATACTGTCCTTTTCCAATCAAGGGCCCCGAATGATCTAATATTATTCTTAGTAATACATATAAATTAACTTGCAACATAATTTTGTAATAGAAATCTGTGACTTTCGATTGACTTGTCCTGCGTGGTAGCCGATCATTTTGCTCCTGGCAGATCACTTTGGAGAGCTATTTTGTTGTTATAGAGTTTCATTAGGCTCTATACTGAGACACAAAAAGTCCTCAAGGCTAAATATCACGTGTCGATAATAGGCCAGTTCTCGTAGTGTAGCTGGAATTCCTTCACTGACTTCATCACCATTGGCCTTCATCATTAATATGCTCAAAATCAGTGTATGATCCTGTAGAAATATCGCCCTGGGGCCGGTTCCTGAAAGGTTTAATAACTCTATTCCAGGGATAAATCTGCCTTATTCCAGGAATACCTTTTAGAATAAGGCAGATTTATTCCTGGAATAGAGTTATTATTCCTTTCAGGTACCGGCCCCTGGAGAATATAGTTTATATCGTTGATAGTCGGTTATATCGTTTATATTTCACAATTTGCTTGAATCAGTGTCTATTTAACCGAGAAACAGGGGTAAGGGTTTCACTGGGAGTGAGGCTATAAACCTTTCCCGTGGTTTACTGAACTCACGGTCACACCCAAGGTTATTAAAGAAAGTGATATTCGCTAGAAGTCTTACCACGGATATAAACGATGTTGGATGTGCATTATATGAAGTACAGTGTAGAAAGAAAGAATCTAATTAAAGAAAAAGGAAAAATTATCAGTGGTTTAAGAAGCTAAATTTAAGAAAAACTACAAATCATCACTACCCATCTGATAGCCATAGACTTCTACCCTCATTGATATGTGACCATGCCATTCTGTTGGTTGGAAACGGATGTAGCTGGCCTCTATTGGTGGGCTGATAACGTGGGTATTGACACTGTCCCGGTCTGAGTTTCCAGTAAACACCTAAATGGGAAACGCCAGAAACTGAATCGCAACACTACGTTTTGTAAGTTGATGATAGCTGATGAAGAGAAATCGAACAAAAATCACTGCTATTGAGGAGGTCTCAACAACAACAGCAACAGTAATAATGATGATGATAATGATAATCACGATATTTACCCAGGAAGCTACACTCACCGAAGTGGTATTCAGGGAGGTCCTGCATCCAGGTCGAATTGGCATTTGGAAATGTTGATGTTTGTTTAGAGGGGGAAACCGGAGTACCCGGAGAAAAACCTCTCGGAGCAGAATATATAAAGGTAAACGTTTGTTTTGAATTTCTCCAAAATTATCAATGGTTTAAGAAGCTAAATTTCAACTGACCGCGCCTCTTTGTTCAATCCATCTCTCTCCTCTGTATTTTATGTTATATACAACTTATTACAAACCTCATTTCTTCATTTGCCATAATTTTGGGTTTATGTTATCCATACGTTGTCCAAATTTGACTTGGTGGTATATTCTTGCCCGGCCAGCAGTAAAAATAGGCCAAGACCAGTAGAGATAGAGCCTTCTCAGTTGCTGCTCAAGTTTCATAGAACACCTTGCCGCCAAGCCTTAGAGCTATCGATAATTTTATCATATATAAGAGAGAGCTCAAAACGCATCTTTTTAAAAAAGCATATTTGATGTTTAGATTTTATAATTCTGTGTGAAGTTATTTTTATTTCTGTAATTATAATATAATTAGCACTTTAGATATAGTTTTCCATTTTTAGCATAATTAATTTAATTTTTTAATAATTGTAAAGCGCCTTAGATCATAAAATTTTTGCGCTATATAAGTAACAAGTTTAGTTATTTATTAACATTTATTATTATTTATAACATAAATTTTTCAGTTCACTATTACCAAATCGCGTCCGCTTACAGCTAAAAATTAATAAACTTCTGTTACCTCCTCGGCTGTTTTTCCTGGTTGTTGATAGTACTGGAAGTTTACACCATCGTTACTGTACTGTAGTTTGTACTTGGTCACCCATTGGTTATGAGAGCCTGGAGGCCAGTTGCCGTTGTAATTTCTCCCTTGAGTTGCTACACTTATTACTTTTTTCTGGCCTCCCAGACCAATCTGCAGGTATTGGTTGGCATCATTTGTACGGGCTGCCCAGGCTCCAGCTTTACTAGTAGTTTCTTGATAGTACAATCTTCCCTGGCTGTCAGCATGATTGTTGTCAAATTGTGAAGAAGCACTGATTTGTGAATCTGTGATTGCACCGCTTTCCAAGCCAAGGGCATCATCGCACGCTAGAAAATAAAAATAAACACGACTTTAGCTAAAATTTAACGAGGCCGTAGCTACATTGAGGTGAACCGAGGCACTTGACCGTAAAAAAAAAAGTCAAATTTACACTTTTTTTTTCCTCCCTTGTGTGTGTTCCTTACCAAAAATATAAACGGCTACGCTGTTTGGTTTCACAGCGGGTTTTTATTGAGGTCCCTCTAGACGGCTGTAAATATTGAAAGAGATTTTTGTTTTCTCGCATTGCCTTGGGGACATTTCGTCAGGCTACTACCCAGTTTACAGTAAAGAAGATTATGTGTTGAATTTTGCTCTTAAAGCAAACAAAAATGAACAGAAAAAAAAAATAAAAAAACAAAAAGGAAGAAAGAAAAACGTAAAAGGGTGCTTATATATCACTCGGAAGGGAAGTAATAGGGCTGATAGTTTCAAACAAATTGAGAGAGGTGATAGAAGTATACGAGTAGAGCAATATTTGTTTTCTGTTTGCGCTTAAGCTACAAGCCGTTAAAATAGGATTAGACAGCATTGGTCTTAGTATTAAGAAATTTTCCTTCTGTCTCGTTGCAGCTTAATGATCACTGTCAGAAATACAAAATATACCATATACAATAATGTTTCTGCAACGAAATGTGTCCATTTTCCTAGTCCTCGTATGGCATATTTAACAAGAAAGTTACTGTGAATATTTCGGCTTTATCTTTAAAGATAATGACTTTCTTTCACTTACCAGCACTGGTGTCCTCTGCCATTATAAAGGCAATGACTAGCAAAAACAGAACTTTCAAGAAAACCATTTTGCTGTCGAGAAATTAAAAAAAAAAGCATCATTTATTATGACATAAATTCAAAATTTATATTTAAAAAAAAAATTGTGTTACTTCCACAGTTTTTCCCTGAACGAAGGATTCAAAATAGACCGAAAGTCAGTGCACTTTTACAAGATGCTAACGAACAGCTCTGAGAAGCCTGGTTTGACTGGACTATTATGCGAACATTTAAACCTTGATTGACTATCGATGTGAATAGTGGTAGACACGCATCGCAAAATGTTAGCCTTTTCTGACATAACGACAATAAGTGGTCGCGAAGCTGATAAAGTAAGAGACCATCTAGAAGAACATAAAGTGGCATTCATTCCACGTCCAATTTCGACAGCTAAAGGCCGCACTTGAATTTAAGATAATTACCCAAAGTGTTCTTTTTATGCTCACTCTAAAGGAAAACATTAAACAAATCACGATTATAGACAATTTCTTAACAAAAGCTCTTTGACAGAAAGACACTTACTGTAAAAGGGAAACGTCTAGCGCGCCCTAACTTCAGCTTGAATTGGCCCAGGAATTAAATGTGGATCGAGAGAAAAATCTCAATAAACTTAGACTGAAGTTTACTTAAGTAGATAAATAATAAATTATTCATTGAACTGCTTGACTAAATAACAGTATTTGGCACATTATATCGGACAGAGTGATCATGGGTGATATACACTGAATTCTGAAAACAAAAAAAAAGGATCATGCATACTTTTATTATTAAATTTTGAAATCAGTAATAGCTGGAAATATTAGGCAGGAAAAATTTTGTTAGGAGCTTGGCCGAATTTCTGGACTAGATATACACTGTTCTTCTTGGTAATTGAGAAAGGAAATATAAAAGATCAGTTCTGTTTATGTTTAAATAGCTGCAGAGTTTAAATAAAAAATCTGAATATCTATTACCTTCGACATATTCCAAAATCTTTAAGGAAATAGTGTTTGAATAGCTGTTCTCATTAGCATATAACCTTCACCTAATTTCTTCGAAACAATAAGCACAAACTCTTTACTAAGTCTTAGGATTCCGTCAGCAATAGCGCTGCACGACAGTTAACCTTCGGGATACTGGGGTGTAGCCAGGATAATTCCACAGGTACAAACCCTTCCCCCTCCCCACAACTCTCTCATATTTTTCATCTGCCTTCCTTAAATTTTCTTTTACCAGTCAGCATGCTGAGGTTATATTGCAGGCGTAAGCGTTCTTACTTAATATGGAATATTTTTTTCTTTTTTCTCCACTTTTTTTTTTCATTTTCGACTTTTTCAGGTAAGCGAGTACGTACGCGCGTACAGGTAGCTACGCCCCTGGGATAAAAAGCAATCATTAACGCGTTTGACAACATTCATGATGATAATGCGTGACATAGTTTATAACCAGTCAAGAAGTAACTAACACCAAATTAAACCTGACAATGGAGAATTAAAACAGAGACATGTTTGATTCGACGCAGAAGCCTCTACTGGTTTTCAGGATATTTAGCGTCCGAAAAATTACTCCACGGTCACCCTTTACTAAGTCCCAAAGAGCCCCAACGGTCACTTTCTAACAGGAAATCTCTCAAATATAATACCATTCTATTCAGTGCAGGATATATTAACCAATTAAGTGATTGTTTTTGTGCATATCGTACTATAAGTAGCCCAACTGACAACTTATAATTATAGAGGGATCTAGATGCTTTAAGCAAGCGGGGAAGTGACTGACAAATGTCTTTCAATGTGGATAAATGCCATACTATTTGTCTACAAAGAAAAAAAACATTAATCCGGCTGTATCCTACACTCTTAATAATCATAGTTTAGATAGGGTCCATCATCATTCCTACGTACCTGGATGTTCTTTCAGAAGATGTTAAACAGGCAAATCATATTGCAAATCAGGTTACATCAGACACTAAACAGATCCTTGGCGTTATTACACTAGATGGTATTTTAGGAATACCACAGCTGCCTGCAAATTTATGCTTTATTGCAGTTTAGTAAGACCTAAGTTGGAGTATGCGAACTCTGCCTGGTATCCTTATCTTCAAAATGATAAGCACCACCTGGATATGATTCAGCGTACTGCAGCTGGAGTCTGTTTTCATAATTATTCAAGAGAACCAAGGGTGGGAACCAATATGTTCAATGATTGGAGTGGTCATCCCTTGAGGGTAGGAGAATCTTGTCTCGGCTAGCGATGTTTCACCAATTTGTTTCTGAGAAGGTGGACATTATTTATTTTTAAGGCCGCATTCAAACTGCAATCTACACTAATGATTTCCTTCCCTGGGCAATTAACCAATTGAATACGCTCCCTGGGAGGATTGTTGACATAGAGGACAATATTAAGTTTAAGGCTTATAAATTTGAGAGTGGTTTTAGACTGTTTTATTATTTTTTATTTATATTTCTGAATTATTGTTTCATGGGATCAATTTATTTTATTTTACTGTTAGGTTGATGAGATGCGTTGTACGCTTTATAAATCAATAAAGTAGACGTAGAAGTAGAACAAGTCACATTTACTTGTAAAATTTCCGCTTCTAGTCTTCGAGGAGATTACAAAGAGGGGTAAATCATCGAAAAACAGGTGAAAGTCTGTTATAACAACTTCAAAAATGGGGAACCCACAATTGACCTGCTCCCAACGTCAGTGGCTTCATAGCTCAGTTGGTTAGAGCATCGCACCGGTAATCGCGAGGTCACGGGCTCAAACCCCGTTGAAGTTTTTCAGGCTTCTTTTCGCAATTGCATCAATTGCGTTCACAGCTGCGGGTATCATTCTTCATTTGACTATAAAATACTGGCACCTACTATCCTTAATTCATTCTATGATCATGCCTCGAGTAGTAAAGAACAATCGCGGTTTCCTTGAACTCTTAACTTGTTCCCCTGAACATCAGCGTCAGTTTCTCCTAGAGACAGCCACTCCAGAGCAGATGCACGCATTAGTGCAGATTATTTATAATGTGCTTCGTGGAAATATTCCAGTCTCTGGAGAAGATAAGCGTAAAATGATTCCATTCAAGGATGCCATTCTTAATCTCGCTGAGCCAAGTATTCCTTACAAGACAAAGAAGCAAACCCTTGCTCAAGAGGGTGGAGGCTTTTTTCAAGATTTGTTGATACCAGTTGTAACTAGCTTTGGGCCCCTAATGTTATAAAAAATCGCGAGCTACTCTGTAGTGTGTTCAGTTGGTTCTTGTCGTTAGCGAGTGCTGGTCAATATGAAGAGAAAGGTCAATTGGGATAAAGAGGAAGAGAGTGATTATGAGGACACTAACACAAGTGAAGAGGAAAGTGATGACAAAGAACCTCGAATTAAAGATGCTTTAGAAGGACTTACCCAAGCCGTTTCCAGACAACAAGCCTCCGATTTATTACACAGCATGGCGGCGTCCAAGGATATCTTGTTTTGGACACCTCATGGACAGTTACTTCGAAACCAGAGAATAATACCAGTGACCAACATCTCAGAGCTGGTTGAATATGTGTTACTCCCTTATAACGATGATGTTGCCAAACCCCGTGCCCTCAAAACATTTATAGACGGGTTGGCAGAGTTAGGAATTAATAAACGTTATATAAAGAATAAGAAAACTTTGGCTGAGCTAATGGAAAAAGAACGAACCTATCGAGATAAAGACGGCGAAGCTGGTGATGAAGAAATGGTTTCCGAAAGCAGTGATATTGAAGACGGCAGAGAAACCGAAAACCCTGCGGATCTGGAACATGAAGGAAATTCAGACGTTGAATGTTCTGAAGAGAGCGCAAGTCCAGAGATTTTACGTCAAGCAAAAGGCTCTTGCTACCATTGTGACGGAGAAAACATCTACCAAACTGCAGTAGTGAAATGCCCAAGATGCCACTGGCATGATGGTTATAAGACTTGTCCGATTTGCGCATACAAAATTCCTGTTGATCGTAAATACCCGACGGATGGATTTATTTGCTGCGGTGATTGTCACGCAGTGAAACACATTGATTCAGAAACTTTTAAGAAGAGTCATTATCTTCCAAGCGAAGATGAAGACTATTGATTTTTCCTCCACACGAATTTTAAGAGGATGACTGACGTTTATTCATTTCAAATCACTTTCTGTATTGTTTCTGTATTGGCTGAGAAAAGGTAATAAAGTTTATGTTTGTCTCTCAAGAAACGTGTAATTCATGTTAGTCGCGTGTTGAAAATTAAGCGCTCCGAGCGTCCATTGTTGTTGTTCGATGGTAGAAGGTTGTCCCTTGGGATCCTTCTCTTGGGTTTGTATGTAAATGTGGGGCAGTTTTTCTCGCTAGTTTGGAATAATTAGTGACTAACGGAGCGGAAAGTAAGAGAGAGATACACAAGCATTCAAAGCAACTTGGAAATAGTTAACGGTTAAGCAAGCCATTTTAACAGTAATGATCGATAAACGTTTCGAATAAACTGAAAGTCTCGGAGATAAGTTTTTCCTAGCAAACGAATTGCAAGAATGATAGCGCTTTCACAAACTATGCGCTTTTATTTTGAAAACATAATAGAGTTTGGAATAAATCGTCAGCGAGAGGTTTTGCGAATGTCTACCTAACGAAAACATTTAATTTTACATGCGCTTTTTATGAAAAGGAATACATCCACTATTAGTATGCGAAGGAATTCATCCCCTCTTTGTTAAGTAAAGGAATACATCCACTATAATAACGTCATCGACATTAATGTATTCCACAGCAATTTAATGAGAAACCACCGCAAAAAACGGAAACCGTGGTCCCTACTATACTACTTGCGTTGCATTATTAAAGATACATTTTCGACCCAAAAGACCTCACAAGTTTAGTACGTGTTGGTTGAGGTTCCAAATACTTGATCAGTAATGTGGGCTTGTTTCTGTCACTCAAGAAAAAAAGAAAATTATTATTTCTGTCATTCTGGGATCATGGCATGGCACACCAATTTGGCCGTATTTCCTGGCTTTGTGAGTACAGGTAGGCAGATTCAACGCTCATGAATTCGATATTTCTCCTAAGTAGATATCAATTTCTCTGTGAAGGGAAGCAACGGTAAAGATTTTCTTGAACACCTACTGAAAGAGGGCTAATAGAAGGAGAGCTTTTTTCTACATACCATAGCACTAGCTTTCTTATTGTCAGCTACCTTACTCATTGCGTTCCACATATTTTCTCTTTTTATGTTCCCTTAAAAATAAATGATTGTCTAGTTTGATAATTCAACATAATCGGAAATGCTTATGAACGAACCTTTGGATTTATCTTAGCTGCTCAACTATTGCTAGTAGCCCATTTTAATTTAATATATCAGTATTTGAAGAATAATCCTTTGACTTAGATCATAATAATAATAATAATTTACATTTCTAAAGCGCTACAATTATAAAAATATTCTAAAGCGCTTTACAAAATATTATATAAAAAATATCAAAACTATTTAAAATGTTAAAAAAAATTGTAAGAAGAGAATTATTTACACGCAAATAAAAAAAATAATAAGGCTTTGCCTTCAGGACGAGGTTAAAAGCAATTCGGAAATAACCTACTGGAAGGAAATTCCGAATCGTGATCAAATGCAATATCGCAACCGTGATTATAACCCCTGTATTATGAATTCACAGAAAACAGAATAATAAAAAAAATAAATAAATAAAAAATACGTTTCAATACATGTGACGTTTTTCATGCATGTGAAAGTCAAAGCCGTTTGATCGACAACCGTAAGATATATAAAAATGCAATTGTGTAAGTTCAATTTTACTTATGATGACCAGGTAGTGTCAAGGAAATATTCCGACGAGTAAACCATACATGAAAAACCTTTCTCATTATATTCAGGGACGTAATTCTTAACCAGGCTTCAACGATGTTCATGAATTCATATTTTCTTGGGACAGACAGCTCCATCCGCTGGCTTATTTTGCAAAACAAGTGTGCTAATTCACTACAATTAAACTAGTTAGATTATGGTTTCCCTATCCTGACGATATACATAAGCTATTTTTAGTCCGTTATTGTCGACGGAACGTATGGTGGTCCTAATTTCGGTCAGTATTCAAACAACAAAACATTGCTTGGCTTACGTTTTGATTTAGTTTAGTTGCTGTTTAAAGAGTTAGGGGAGGGCTCCAGTCTACATGGTACAATAGCACGCCTCTAGAGTCCTTATCACGAATTTCGATGTTCAATACGAGCGATAAAGTTTTCTAAATATTTCCCGTTTGCTTTATAGCACAAATAAATAAGTAATGATTCTATTAAATTGAAATTCAATCGATACAAAGTTTACAGTCGATCGCTGAACTGTGAGCCAGCTTCCGTCGGGATTAATTTAACTTATACATTGTGCGATCTCATTGACTCGTAAAGAAGCGGGCAGACCAGGACCGTCAAAACTAGAAAATTTTAGTAAACAAAGAATCGAAACAAAAGGGAAACAATTATATGCCACAAAATTAAAAAAAGGAAAAGAAAAAAAAAACAAAAAACAAAAAACTAAAAATAAAATCTCACCTGAATCTGTGACATCTTCCTATACAAACAGCCGACGGTTGCCTCTGCGTTGAAAAAAAAAAGGTCTTCTGCGAAATGTAAATAAAAAAAAATTTTATTAAGTAGAACTTTTGTATTAATAGCAGGAGAACTGGTGTGTTGCATTATTAAAAATAAACTCGCAAATTTAGGTTGAGTCTCGAAAAACTCGGTCACATATAGCGCATAATGCGGCCTTATTTCTGTCACTCAAGAAAATTATGGGAAATTATTATTACCGTCATTCTCTGTCCATGGCCGCAAGCTACACCACTTTGGCCACTGCTCTTGGATTTGTGAATGGACGTAAGCAAAATTCTACATGAATATCTTATAAGAAGCTATAATCAAATTGTAAAGAGAAACTAACTTAAGATTTTTACATGGATACCTGTTATAGGAGGGCCGGCCAATGCCTACAAGGCGCGCAACACCATCAACTACAATAATTTTCAACTGTAATTGTCAGTGGCTTTTTGTCTAGGAATATTCATTGCGTTCGTTGGCTTTTGAGATGAGATGAGATAGATGCTTTATTTTCTTAATAACTTGCAGCCATAGGCTGAATTACGAAAGACATTACAATAAAAAGACATTACAATAAAGACATTACAATAAAAAAAAGTATATAAAATATAACAATAAAAAGGTAAAAAGAGTAACATTGCTACTATAACTAACTAATTAACCACTACTAAGCGCAGAAAACGTGACTAAAAATGAAAGATTTTTTGCATCGATTGGTCTTGCACAAAGGTAAGGCAAAGTCCCGATTCCTCCTTAGAAAGTAATTTGCTGGATTCTTGGGAGGCTTTTATGTCCTTATGTCTCGTTAAACGTAAGTAATTGTTCGATTAACTAATTCTAAAACTCAGAAAGCCCCTTTGATTTTTATATCACCTCTTTAGCCAATTTTTTGCCCACTAACGTGCATGATAATCTTGGAAATATTTTTTTGACTTAACAAAACAGTTACAGAACCTTGTTTGCTAAATGATCTTAAGGCCACGCTTTCGAAGGAATTGATACTCAAACTTATGTTTACTGCATTCTATTCTTTTATTGTCGGATGACAAGAGGATTTTGACTCACTTTTGAGACTATGCTATACTCCTGCAGTTTTAAATGCTTGCTTCCCTTCTTTAACGCTTACGTCTTTGGTCATGAATATTTCATTCATGTTTTTTTAACTAAAAGTACTGTTTTGGCAACGCACTAGTACAAGCGCTTTTTTGCATAGAGCTCCAGCACATCCAGAAACTTTGATGCTGGCATCAAAATTGGTCTCCCATCATTCTTTGATTAAATTAGTAACGCAATTCCCTTATTTTCCGTTGTGTTAATCTGCTAGTGCTTCGCAACGCAAGTACGGGTAGGGGGACAAGAAAAACACAAATAAATTAAGGGAAAAAAAACTAGGGTAAGTTTGAAAACTGGAGGAGGGGGGTTGATCGCTTGACAACTATGCTGACCCTTATAAATTTATATCTGGTCATGATTAGTTTGTTTTATTCTAACTGTTTCTGAATAATAATAGTAATAGTAATAGTAATAGTAATAGTAATAGTAATAGTAATAGTAATAGTAATCATCATCATCATCATATTTGATATAAAATATGTAACAACTGATATTTGAGAAATAAAAGATATTCTAAATCCATACTTTCCCCGGAATAATATAACATTAGCCTAAGGTGTGGTACTATTTAAAGGGGTACTAATAGTGTTGCGTATTTTCGATCTGAACCTAATCGTGTGCTTACAACTAAGGAATATTTTAAAAATGTTGCAGTCTCCCACTTTTCACGTAAAGTACTAATATTTGCATTGAAACTGCTTGTCGTTGTCTATGACCACGGATGACGAGGGGCAAATGGATTGCAGTTTGAAAAAAGTTGGGTTAACTTTGTCATTTTGTCTTGGAGGAATCGCTATAAAATAATACTAGTTTCTTTTCCGTCTAAAAATAATTTAAAATCCACCAACGTTTGTCACACTGGCCATTAATGCAATATCAAAAAGTATTTCTTTACAATTTTAATAATCTAATAAGCAGAATTGCCTTTATTCTATCTTGCAAGGTAATTTACTGTATTGCTCATTCACTAACTCACTGTCAATCGTTAACTCAGACATGTAGAGAGTAAAGTAATGGGAGGGTCATAATTATAACTGACTGGAAAATACTACCCTATATCTAAATGGCTCACTGATTACTTATAATGGAAAGGTAATTGTAATTGCTGAGCCGGATCCTAGAGATTGCGCGACACTCACGATCTTCAACAATCACAGGGGTCGCGTGGTGCGAGGCGGTAGACAATTCGAACTCCACTCGGATAGAATGATTAAGAAGCGATTTAATCACAGTTCAAAGTTCCTGGATGTACATTACATCGACTCCTAGATTTAGCGATGATAGGTAGACGATAACGGTAGCCGTGGTAGCGATAGAAGTAGTAACGGTAGCAGAAGTTGAAATAGTAGTAGTAGGTTCGAACTGAAATGCGATAGTTAAAAATACAGTCTATTTTAGATAATTTACCGTTTAGCAACAATGACATGCAAAATACATTAAAACGTGATAACTGATACTTAATTTCAATAGAATTTAAAGATACCAACATAACTCACAATAATATAGTGTACTCAAACAAAAAACTGAATATATCGATAAAGCACCATATGAGGTTGAATTGAATCGAACGATATAAATAATATATTGAAAGAAACAAATTTGTACATCGTGTAAATCCATTGACTTGAGACAATAGCGTGACAATAAGATCTTGTGTAATTAATGTCGACACAATGCACTAGAAACTAACGATTATCTTGTAACATAAACACCGATATTTTGTAGCGAAGCTAGAGAAACCTAGTAAAAATGAAACATAAACTTACTTTGGTTGACGACTCGCACCCAAAAGGTAGCAGAATACAATGGAAAATAGCGGTTAGCTGATCCTATGATCGTAGCACGGTACTTGCGAGGTAACTTGTGTTTTTCGGCTTCCCGCGAGTCGCTTTTACAACACACGTGTACGTGCATATGCTTAGGGCGTTTCCAAATACGCGTACAGTTATGATCGAAAATCATGAAACTGCAATTTCGTAACTATATCGTCACACTGTGGTAAGCACGTTTTATGAAATGATGAATATAGTAATCAAAAAGAAAATGTTCTAGAAGGTGAGAAAAAGGAAAGGCGTTTTTAAACTAAGAGTAATAACCTCTTTGCTTATTTTGCATTGTCAAAAAAAAAAACACTTTCAGACATCTGTCGATCAGTCCAGTTTATATCTCAAATCAAGGGGAGATTTTTCCAAAATCACGTGATCAGGAACGCACAGACTTCGGATCAAGACCACTGTCAATTGCACTGCTATCAAGAACCCAACTGTGTATCTTACAACTACGGCCCAGTACGAAGCGAAAGACCTTCGTGCGAATTAAACAGCAATAGCCAACCGCAAATACCCGTCACTGATTTTGTATCCAAGGAAGGCCACATCTACGGACAAATTTTGGTAGACGTTGGTAATGTTACTAACGGTTGCAAGGTAAACACATGGCTGTGGTTATAGCTGCTGGGGTTAAATTGCAGTTTAGGATGTCCCTCAGTATCTTGGTATTCATATGGGGCGGTCCAGAGCCAGATAAACAATAGGTAAAAAGTTGCAGCGTTTGGTGAAACTGGCATCGCGGGTGAAAATTACGTTCACCCATACGTCTATCCACACCGGACTGGGAAGGGGAAGGAATTCTGCTCGAGTGGACTTTAAACGTTTATAACTGTCTTTCTATATGTCAGCAAGCGACACTGTGCCAGAGCTCTTGGATTTTTCGAAAATTTACGTGGGAACAGTTTGGTTTTATAGGTCAGGAGTCTTTAAATCTTTGTAGCAAATGTTTCCATAACGACCAGCCCATGACTAGAAGGTTTCGCCAAAACTGGTATCTCATAGTATCCAATGAAGAAAAATAACATTCTAGAGTTAAGGATTAGGTACTTTTTGCATCGGTTGTCATAAAATGTTGGTAAATTTTGCATTTCGCCGGGTGAAGCGACGTCATCACTTACATTTGGGAACCTCAAGGGAAACGTCCTTGAACGTGCTACTTACTCTACAAGTTTAGCTGTCATAGTGTTAATGCTGTAGAAGTTCTCTAAAAGTAGGGTTTGACTGTCGTATTAATTGTTAATTCTCGTCGTCGCCGCGGTTGTAAATTTGACCGGCATTTTCTGATGCAAGTAAATAAATCAAGAAGCTATCGATGAGCGGCTGGTGTAAATGAGAAAAGGTAAGCGCTGTTCAACTTTTCACTTAGTTTATTCACGTGAAAACTTTCACAAGTACGTAAAACTTAGGTAGGTTTCACATGGGCTCTCTCGGTGCAAATGGTTAGTCAAAACAGAAAAATTGTGTTTCTTTCACTGGCTTTTAGTAAATGGAGTTGGGATTTCGGATAGGTGTGTGCCGCGAAGGGTCTTAAGTCCTAACTCTATTTAAGGATGAAGCAAACAAAAATTGATAACCTATTCAAGGCCCAAATCCAAAAAAGCCCCGGAAAGAACCGGCATAAAACAAAAACCGGAAAACTGTCAGTGTCAGTGCAGGCTATAATGGGGGACGATCCAAACGACGACTTACCGCCACGGAAAAAAAAATTTTGTTTAGCTGGGTATTTACGCACTACTATTTTAGCTGATACAATTTAGGTATCCTATCGAAAGATCACACCGGCCGGGAACACTATGCCAACATGGGTTTAAGAATGGAGAACCTTAAAAACCATACCCTATCCCGCACATACCTACATAGCACATATGTGGGAGTACTCCCCAACCCCCCACTCCCAACCCGGGTGCAAGGCTGCCTTCTCTACGATTATGAAACGAACTCGTAAATCTCTTCATATCCCTTTCAATCGAATCATTCTGGTATTTTGTATTGCATATCATTCGTTATATTTATTTGTTGAAAATATTAGGTGTGCTTTAAACTGATTTCTTTCCGTCACAGAATAACTGTCAGAACAGCCCTCGTTTAAATGGCGCCACATGTCAAGCTGGGTTTACAGCCAAAGGATATCGATGCATTTCTACGGAAGGCTAGGAAAAAGAGCGCTGTACCGAAAAGGGTGGGTTGAGATTAAAGACAAAGGATATGGATGAAAACTGTCATCGTGGACACCACGAAGAAGGGAACAAAATTCTACAATACCAAGAAAAATACGCTGCATGGGGACAATGCTTTTCCATATATAATGATGATAACAATAACAATAACAATAACAATAGTAGTAGTAGTAGTAGTAGTAGTAGTAGTAGTAGTAGTAGTAGTAGTAGTAGTAGTAGTAGTAGTAGTCTGATACTAGACAAGTAGCGTATGCACGCGCAATCCCTCGTATTTTAAAACAAACATTATACTTTAATTTTTTGTTTCCTTCCGGTCCTTAACTTTCATTTCGTTTTGTTTTAAGTTATTGTTTTAATATATTTTTGCATTACTTATTTTTCATACTGCAGCATACTTTCAGAATGTATTTGGTTTTCCTTAGAAATCCATTCTTGACTTTATGACAAACCTTACCGACTTCCCTGCCTATTTTTTTATTGATTTATTGTATAATAATAATAATAATAATAATAATAATAATAAACGATTTATTAGTAGTACTTCCACAAAGTTGCTCTTCGCCTACTAATTACAACTCTCAAATCAAATCAAATTAAATCAAATGTTGGTTTTTGAGGAGAGGGGAAAACCGGAGTACCCGTAGAAAAACCTCTTGGAGCAGAGCTGAGAACCAACAAACTCAGCCCACATATGACACCGAGTCCGGGAATCGAACCCGGGACACATTGGTGGAAGGCGAGTGCTCTCACCAGTTCGCCAACCCTGCTCCCCTATATATACACATAGACAAAGTTAATTTGGGAACAGAAATCAACACAACTTAGTAATTAAGTGAAAATGTGGCTCAGCCAGGAATCGAACCTGGGTCTCCAGATTTCCGGTCGGATGCCTTAACCACTCGGCCACTGAACCAACCACACTGGGAACACATATTTTTACTGTACAACATATACACAGTGTGGCCTTCTGGTGGTAAGGTCCGAGGAGACAATTTCACACATTTTTTCTGCAATCAGGATCACGTCACTACTCCCCAGTCGATCGGCGATGCACGGCCAAATGTGTGAAAAAAAAATGTGTGAAATTGTAGTAGAAAAAATGTGTGAAATAAATAATAATAATAATAATAATAATAATAATAATAATAATAATAATAATAATAATAATAATAATAATAATAGGAAGAAGAAGAAGAAGAAGAAGAAGAAGAAGAAGAAGAAGAAGAAGAAGAAGAAGAAGAAACCGTACATTGTGCTAACATGTGTAGGCTTTCTATGCAACATCTCGGTTGATATTGGGTGAGCCCTTTTCTTTTGTAAATATATATTTTTTATAACCTTTTAGAAAATAATATTTGTAAATCGTTTTGTTCTCATCATGAGGTTTTTGTGTGGGAAACCTGTGGTATTCCACACTATTGCCATCGACTCTTTAAATCGCTAGCTAGCTAACGTGCAACATTCCGACTATTACCCGAAGCTGTTCGCCTGAGAACGACGACATTTGACTGGATACACCTATACTGACCATTACCCGACGCTCTTTTCGACTGAGAACGAAATTTAATTGCTTCAAAGGTGGTCAGACAATTTGACGACTTTCAACACCAGGTCTAAAGGGAGATAAGAGAGATTTTCACGTTACTTTTCGCTGCTTCTGATGAAAAGTGTTCACAGAATATAAATAAAGCTATTCTCATTGAAAGTCAAATACAATTCTTGTCGAGTACTTCAACAGAGGCCTTGATCAAAAGCTCACAGAAAACGATAGAAAATATTTTATATGCGGCAGATAATTTTATGTCACGTGCTAGACAACCATAATTATCATATTTCATTCGGCAGATGTGATCAAGCAATGGGCGGATATTTAAGAGCAACGTTTTGAGATTTTTTTTACCAGCTTGGAAGAAAAACAAAGTTTCACCTTTTTGCTACAATGTTAACTTTAACTGACAGCGCTTATTCTCAGGTGAGCAAAATAGTAGTTTTTGAGCTTATTTCACCTTGACATGCAGTTAAAAGCCGAACATCAATTTGCATATCCATGTTTATCTGAGCTTTGGGATAAGTATTTGGTAACAAAAACAAACAGCAAGGCAAACTGAGCGAAATTCAAACCAGCCCCATTTACACCGACTACAGAAAAAAATGGGTCCGGACCCAAAAAAAACGTTGGTAGGGACCAGATATTTTTACCGTGTAAAAGTTCCGTACCGTGTTTGCAAGAAATGGATCCGGACTCGCTTTTTTCTGGTTTTGGAGCCATAGCTGCCTATGGCCCCAAAACCGAAAAACAAAAAAAAAATTCCGGCCCTCTGTGTAAACGATTAAAACAATTGGTCTGTACCAACTTTTTGTGTGTGTGTGTGTGTGTGTGTGTGTGTGTGTGTGTGTGTGTGTGTGTGTGTGTGTGTGTGTGTGTGTCTGGACCCATTTTTTTCTATAGTGTAAGTGGGGCTCAAGTAATTCTCGGGATGAAATTGGCAACTGGTTGTGGTAACTGTTCGCAATTACTGTATACTGTCTGTACTTATAAATGAAACGGCGGAGGTTGAGAAAGCGACAAGTGAAAGCATGTTTCATGATGTTCGCTGTATCCGACCAAATATTTGGTTGAATTGCGCTGGTTTCAACGAAAGTTTAGATTGCTCGCGGTAAGGGGATTCTACTGATTTTTCCACTCAGTGGTTCAAATAATGACCTCAACAGACGTTGATTTTGACTTGCTATCACTACCCTGAAGCAATTATGTGGAGTAATTACATGAACATTGTATGCGTTTGAATGGACTTTTCAGCCTTATTTATTCATTATATAACCAATCATCTAAATGCAGTGAAAGTAAGGAGGAGGCAGCTCAAATATATGATTTTCATATATTCATTCTCGCAACAACAATAATTAACAATTATTCACCGAAGTGGAGGTGATTATTCAGGTGGATATTTACCGACACTGAGCAGCTCCCATTTGGCTTCTTAGGCCCGTTTGAAATGTCGAACTTCTCATGTGCCGAATCTAATGCAAATGGTCGAAAACAATAGATTTTTCTCATTTGCATTAGATTCGGCACATGAGAAGTTCGACGTTTGAAACAGGCCTTAGCTCAGTTGGGAGGACACTGTAGCGGCCGGTATCGCAGAGGTCGTAGGTTAGATTCCCGTTCAAGCGTTTTTTTTTTTTTTTCTTTTTTTTTCTAAAGACACAAATCAAAAACCTTGAATTAAGCCTGAAAAACAAACAAACAAAAAACAAAACAAGAAAAAAAACCAGCTTGAACGGGAATCTAACCTACTAACTCTGCGATACCGCTACAGTGTCCTCCCAACTGAGATAACAAGCCATCTGGGAGCCTCTCGTTTTGTTGATTCGTAAAATACCCGTGAGTGATGAATATGTAAGAATGAATATATGAAAATCATATAGGGCCATGTTCACCCTTGATCCAACGCGGTCGTTTTCTGTTTTGAAATCGCGCTATTGTCAAATGATGCCTGTAGTTTGTCAATTATTTGTACCGGGGTTTTGATCTGGTTCATCACGCCAGGTTGTCGCTTGTGCGAGTTTGCAAAGCTACTGAATACACATTCAACCTACCCGTGAGCAGTGATGACTATGTGACAATGAATATATTAAAATCAGATATATATTTTAACTACGGATTAAACACAGAGAAAAAGTCAAACAGTTACCGACCACGCGGTAGTCTTTCGTGTATTATGTGGTATCGAGTCGCTCCTTCGTTAAGCAACCTCTCGAAAGCTTCGAGGTAAAAAGCTGCGAGTACTGCTGCGAGTACCGCTACAAACTATTGTCACACTGACTCTTTTGACTTTAAACGGGCCAAAATTTACATACATACAAACTGTTCCAAAAATAATAAAAAGAAAACGAAGAAGAATAAACAGACAACATATTAACGGCCACAACTTTGTAGATGGCAAGATTTCCGCACAGCCCCTACATTAATTATGCATTCAATCTTTGTTCTAAGAAAACAATAGCGGTAACAATGGTAAGCCTTTGGGACTTCTGCTCTTTGTTTCTGAAGTTCTTTATTTTTTTTTTCTAAGTCTTTTTGGAAACAGGGATCATAGAAAAATAGTGGATAAATAGTGAGAAAATAGTGGAATAGTCGAAAGCGGTGATTGAACACTCGGCGCGAAAATGGTCATTTAGTCTTCTCAAAGGAGCAAACTAAAGCGGGTCAAAATGCATCAACGCATCTACAACGCTTGAATTCATGGGAAATTCCACGTATACAGCAGTGTAATCTCGATGTAATCGATCGAAGCGTATTAGCCGGTGAAGTTGATAATGCAGCGATTCCATCTTCGCGACCTTAGTGGCTACAATGCCCGAGACTATGACATCACCGTTTGCAGATAAAAACTTAGTATCATCGCTTTAAAATTTGTATTTAAGGTAGTAATTTAAAGAAAAACCTGTATTTATAATTGAGAGGCACTGTACTGGTTGTGTTTCGGTTTTAATACTTGTGTCACGAATTACCAAGCTTTGAGTATTAAAAACACGGCATAATTTTTTCCCTGTTTACCATCATTTGACTTCAAGGTCGTCGCTCGCAAATAAATGTACTCTCTTTCAGCTTTAAAGGGGCATGTTAAGATCGGCAATATGTTGAGGTATGTTGGAGAAATAAAAATTATGTTAGAGGTGAGCGCTTATACTACCGACAGTGTTTCCGGCACACCTCACTGAACTCGACGGTCAGTAAACAAACACTGCATAAGTTTTGGCTTCTTTTACATTTCTTGGACTCCGAATATTCGTTCACAGATAACTGTACATTCAATTAGCCTCAAAAAGGCTTATTTAATGTAGATTTCTAAAGAAAAAC
>JAEMWC010000470.1:390000-415000 GCA_016490735.1 Pachyseris speciosa
TCTCAAATCAGGGGTGACTTGTAAGAGACAAGTATTTGATTTAATTTGATTAGGTTAGCTTTGGGCTACGTTTAAATTTCACCTCTTAGTTTTTAGAATGTGTAATATTAGATAATATTCTTTGTATGGGAATTTAGTTTCTTCCAATTATTCTCCAGTCATGCACTTTTTTGTTTTGTATCAACTTAGTTGTATTCAAATGACAAAGTATTATTAAACTTAAAACTTAAAATTAAACTTCAAGTAAGCTCTTTCTCATCAATGTACACATCCTTTGGACTTCCTCCTCCCGCATACAGTCTTTCAATTAATTTTATTAGTAGCTGGTCACACCAATCTTGTGGGATGTTTGGATGACATTTGGCATTAATGTTTAATGGAATCTCTGATGTTTGATGAAGTATGTTAAGATCAAGTTAAGATGGCTAACGGATTTCCAGCACTTTTGCTTTGATGAATCACCTTGATAGTGGTATCAACCAAATGCCCAATATATTATTATCAAGTTGTTTGGTCTTGCACTTAACTGGCCAGAACAGCATGCAGCTGGATTTCTTTTTGAAAACACTGTAGGTGCATTGAGTGATGAGCTTAATGTTAGCAAGCAGTTTTTTTGTGATAGTAAGGTCAAGAAGTAATTGATCAAAATAAATATCTTGGTCTTAATTCATGGCATCTAAATATTTTTATTGATTTCCATGTATCTTTCTTTCATAATTTTTGTGAGGCATACATATATCCAGAGGATACACAATTTCCGATTTCTGACCGTCTCATGGGAGGCTGTGGATAATTGAAATTGCATTCATTATGAAGTGATGATCTGAATCACTATATATCTGATGTGATACTGATTCCAAGGAGCAATCACCAGGCTTCTCCACCAATTTCTAGTGGCTCTAAACCATACCTAAGTAGCTAAGTATGTAACTAAGTTGCCAACAGTTGAACTGGGAAACAGACCTGTCCTTAGGTATTGCTCTAAGATGTTAAGAAATGTTTTGTTTTAAAAATTTATAGATGAAAACTAGCTTTGCAGGTTCTTTTTTACACAAGGTATTAAAGATTATTTTTAAAAAAACCTACCTCAATATTTTTATTTTGCTTTTTTAACATCTCCAAACTCAGTTTGGAAAGGAATTTTTATTACCTTACTCAATAGAACGCTTGTTTTTAGGAGGGGTGGGGGTCCAAATTCCTAAACGGGGATTGATATCTGCTAGCAGTTCTGGACTAGGGGGTCCAAATCTGATCCACAAGCAGATCTGGACTGGAGGGTGCAAATCCACGTGGGGTCCAAATCCACTGTGCCACTGGCTCAGATCACCTTTCCATACTATTTTCTACAGCATTGGGTCTGTAGCTTGAGTGAGGTCAGATGGGTGATATGACAAGCAGACTATATGTAAACGCCAGTAGAAAAAGAATGCTTTTGGAGCTCCGCTTTTAGGCTTGGCTAAATATATATATTAATATCCTAATAATAATCATAATAATTCAACATGGCGGCAATAATCAACCTGGGCAGCCTACCAGCTAGTTTACAGCGTACATGTTTGATACTGGGCATCTATCTTATAGCCAATTGACACCTGTCAAAACAAGGCATCCGCTGACTAGTACACGTGACCATATCGCGGGCTCAAGTTAAGACCTCATCAAGGTCAGCTGTTTTTTTTTAAGTTGACCGCTGACAAGGTACTTGTTTTAGATTGGACCGGAGGCTCAAGTCAGGTTAACTGGACCAAAACGAGACACCTAAACCAAAACGAGGCTTAAGTTTTCGCGCGCTTTCTGCGGTCCGACGCGGCTACACTTCCAAACACGTCAACTAAAGCTCGCAGTCGCAGTTGACACTTGTCGTGTTTAGGTGGAAAACGGTTTGGAAAATATTTTTCCTGCATTTTTCGCCGGTTTTAATCCAAAACAGGTTTGACATATATAGCTGTGGTCAGGACCACATTGGTGGCTACGCAGTTTTTCAAGTCAAGCATCTCGGAGGGATATAAACTTAAAGCTGAGTGTTTATTTTTATTTTGTTTTACTTACAGCTGCTTTTTGCTCTGTATTGCAATTTTTGGCATATCTTTGGAAGATTTTTTAATTTTAAATCATAAGCTTGCATGATGCCTGGAAGACCTATGACAGAACAGCAGAAACGAAGGAGGAGAGAAAGGGACCGAGAACGACAAAGGGAAAAGAGAAGAACCAGAACTGAAGAGCAGCGCGAAGCGGAGTTAAACAAACGGCGAGAAATGAGATTCAACAGAGCGGAGGAGGAGCGCGAAGCTGATGTACAAAGGCTGCGAGAAATGAGAAGGAGCAGAACTGAAGAAGAACAGGTGGCTGAGGAGCAAAGACTGCGAGAAATGAGAAGCAACAGAACGGTGGAAGAACGTGAAACAGAAATACAAAAGTTGCGAGAAATGAGAAGTAACAGAACGGTGGAAGAACGTGAAGCTGAAATACACAGGCTGCGAGAAATGAGAAGGAACAGGCGTGAAGAGGAGAGTGCACGAGAGAGAGAACGGCATCGGGAAATAAGAAGGAATAATACCGAGGAGCGCCGAGAAATAGAGAGGGAACGGCAGCGTGGAGCAGCATGAGGCGAGAAGATTTCCAGGTAAAATTAAAATAATGTGCCATATGTTGCTTGGCAACTGTCTTGTAAGGGTGGGGGAGTAGGAACAAGTGCGTTTATACGCAACCTCTCATTACAGCAAACAAAATGGCCGCTCCACACGCGTTCATTCAAAATAACCAGTTGATTGGCCATAAAATAGAAGACTCTGCTCCTACATTGTTCTTATGGATTGTCGATTGTTTGTCGATCCATTGTGGCTGTGGATTTTTGTTGGTCTGGTTTCTCGGGAATTTTTTCAAGCAATTTTCCAGAATTTACGGTACCATATAACTTATATTTTGTTATGTTATGAGGATTTACTGTCTTTGTTTTTTGCGGCTAATTATCCCGTACTGTTTCCTTTTTTTTTTCTTTTGCTTGACTCATCAACCTTTAATCCGGCGAACAGAGTATCCGATTTGTATTGGTTAATTGTGTGTATTTGATAGATGTTTTTAATTAAGATTAAGTGGCTTATAGCATCTGTTTTGTCGGATCTCACCAGTGAGCACTATTTACTTTTACTCTTGTGACAGCCAACAGTTCTAAATATAATCTCAGACATGCTAATTACCAGTTTAAAATTAAATGTGCGCTAACTTATGTTCTCTAAAATTCTCGTATTTCTTTAGAATTGTAAATTCATGGAACTCTCTCAGTCTGCCTTTAAATTTAAGAGAAATTGAAATTCTTAAAACGAATTTAAGGATCGCTTGAAACCCGTACTACACCAGAAGGATAATAATACATTCTTTTAATTTATTTTTTCTAGTTTAATCATTTTTCTGGTTTAATATTTTACATAATTTTTACCTGTTTATGTCTTTATGATTTTTTTTTCAGCTGTTTTAATTATTATTCAATGTGAATTTTAGGTAATTGATAGAGCAAGGGGAGTAGGAGTAGCATTACAGTTCAATAATTACTGGTGGCTCTTTTTTTTCTTTATAGAATGCAATGCTCATGACGATGCTCTTCCAGGGAATGTTAACACTGGAAATCAAAATTCTGTTCCCATTGCAACAATGGCCACTACATGTAACACAGGTACATACAGTGTATGTCATTGGTGGCTACTAAATAGAATCATGGGATTACATGCTCTTTCAAATTTTCAAGTTTGAGATGCAATTGGTTTTACTTATTCCACATTTTACAGTTAACAGGCATGAAAATTGAAACAAAGTCAACAAAGGTGAACAACAGCTCAGGCTTTTTTTTTTAACCATTATTAATAGTTCTGTCTCTGCAGTGACCAAGTAATATTTTGCAGTTCTCTTTTGGAAACCCTTTTATGTTTAGGATTTGTATGAATGTTTATGTCAGGGTTTTCAAATTGAAAAAAAGTAGCAGGAGGAAATTGTGAAGTAGCCGGAGAACTATCTTGTTGTGATAATGGCAGCCCTGTGGGGTAGGGTGCTGGAGAGAAGGACCTCACTTCTGCACAGTGGAATGGGGTGCCCCCTGGAAAATTGTGAAAATCAGGGTGCCTTGAAGTTTATTCTGATGCATTTTTTGCAACCATAACTGATTTTGCTGAAGGCCACTGTACACTTATTAACAAGGGGTTAGTGTTGAAAAACTTTGTAAAATTAGTTGTTTTCAAAGTTTTACAAAATGGTACTGCTAGTATGCTTTTACATTTCCATGAGTACAGTACTATTACATCGCAGTATCATTTGACTTATTGTACCTCTAATTGAAGTGCAATATAATAAAACTGAACTGTAATGTAATAGTATTTCAAATTAATTGCATAATTTAAAGATAAACAGTTCTAATACTCAACGGAATAACATAATATTTCCATGAGGCGACTTTCGTTAATATCTTTCCTTGTACTTACATGAAGTATCACAACAAAGTCAGCGTTCAACATCAATTCGCTGCAATTTGCAGTTTCATCTGTCTGAAATTCTGAATACTTGCGTTGTTGAAGGCTGTCATTGTTAGGATATTAAAATTCCTTTCAACCTTTCACTTAAAATACATTTGGTACAGTCAAGACCATGAGTAATATTTCACGAGAAAGATTGCCTTCGCATACACCACGCGAAAGTGGCTAATCTGCGCCGTATGAATTCAGCCTAAGAGGGTTGTTTTGTTGTCGCTTTCAGAACTGGAACAACACATAATATATGTTAACTCTAATTCCTAAAATTGTTGTCTGTTTGTCTTCGTGACTTCTCGCCTGTGGAAAAAGAAAAGACAGCATCGTTTGCTGCCTTCACTCTGTTTTGGACACTGTGCACTGATACATGCACGTCTCCATTTTCCCTGTAAATTTTGAGCTTTTCATTCACAGTTATCAGTTAACATGGTTAACTGGATCAAATGTTCTCACTCAAACCAAAGTATAAATTGTGGTGTGTTTTTGACCAGCCAATAAGGATGTTTGTTTACTTTTTTTGTGCATTGTGAGAATTTTGCACTCTATCACAATAAAAAGCTACTTCGCACAGATCCTTGTTGTCACTATGTTATAAAAGAATTTGCTCGTGCTTTTAGCTGTGCATATATCAAGTTATGGGTGCACTTGTGACATTTGGAGAGCACCCAAAAAGCATTTCTCAATATAACTCGATATACACTCGCTAAGCATGAACAAATTCTTAATTAGAAGACTGTCTTACTTTGGAAGCAAGTCACTTATTAGAAACACAGCAGCCTGTTGTTCCAGAAATAAATTAAACCGTGGCCACTTAGAAGATAGTTGTGTAAAAAATTATTGACAGAGTATACACTGTAGGGCAGTAGGAGTACTATGATTTCAGTTCAGTAATTACAAATATATTTAGTGGACCTCTTTTTTGTAGAATGCTATGTTCATGACGATGCTCCTCCAGAGAATACCATTGGTAATCTAAACCATGTTCCTGTTGCAACAGCCGTTACTAATACAGGTACACTTGTCGTTGTATGTTGTGGCTAATAAATAGAATCATGGGCCTATATGAAAAAAAAAATCAAGGGCTGGGAGAATAAACTTCCTTTGTTGCATTTTTGGTGGTTTTTTTATTTTTCTCCGATTTGCCAAATTTTTGCATGTGAACTACAAGCAATACACCATTTTGCTAATGATTAGTTCCTGGTGAATTGTGGGCAGATCCAGTCTTTTGTGGGGGCAAACGGCTGTTTGCCCCCATAAAGGACTGGATCTACCCACAATTCACCAGGAACTGATCATTAGCAAAATGGTGTATTTGATTGAAAAACATTGTCTGGTATTTTTTTCACCAATTTTTGTTTCATTTTTGATGAAAATCTAAAACCAACCTAAAATTCGACATAGGCAGTTTAAACCCCCAGCCCTTCATTTATGTATCCCATGTGAATGTCTCTAGATGTCTTGTTTTCTTGAAGTGCTTCGAACATTTACATGTAGCTGACAGTCGAAATAAATGCTCTGACTTATATCTACAAAACAGTTTATTTCCTTTCCTTTCCTTAACCCATTGGCACCCGTGCTGGCCCAAACCGGCTGTAAAAAAACTCCCATGCTTCAAAACATTGCAACTTTCTCAATCGCACAAATATTGCCTTAACTGTTAGTTGTGAGCATGAAATGGAATGTCATTTAAATTTGGATATCCAATAAATGCAAGAAATGTAGCGATTTTTACCAAATATGGCCTTTTGAATTTGGACAAGAACGAAACTGACCGTTTTTAACATCAAAGAGAAACAACAAAAATGCCCCTTTTTGCCTTCATGTTTTTAAAGGAAATCATCGTTGAAGAACAAACTTCAACCATATCATAACAAAATTCAGTCCTTGTTCTAGCTTAGAAATGACTTTTTTTTTGTTCATATTCTTCCGAGTGTAGATACAGCCTTTTGTTCCAGTGCATTCGGGCCTTTCTGCCATTTGCAACATCTCGACCACATTGCATGCTGGGAAATAATGAGAATTTTTGACAGCGCCCGTTCCTTCCCCCAGTTCTTTCACATATAAACTAAGTCTGCAGCCACTCCAACCTACTGCCAAAAATTCGTGCTTGTGGTCATCTTCAGTGCTCACAAATTCCAAAACATGTGGCGGTAGGTCGAGAAATTCATCAGTAGTCGAGTCCCAAATGTACTAAGTGTCCAACCGGCCAAACTCCCAGTTCGTCGAGTAGCAAGCCAAATTCGACAACAAAGTACATCACCTGGCTCGATTCTTTGAGAAAGTGGACTCTTAGCTACTGTCACGCTTAATGATGCTCATCAGGCAGCCGCTAAAGATGAAAAATGGCTGTAAACTTAGCAAAAATCGCAAGCAAACCGAACTTGGGCCATTGTTGTCGCTTCACGGATAAAAAATAGCTACATCAAAATGACGTTTTCAGAAACCTTGAGCCTCCAGTGCCTTAGGACAGCACCACTTTTCCCTGGTACTTTCAAATAAAGAGTCATGAATTGCTATTCATCGTTTATACATGTGTAGGTGGAAAATCACTCCAAAAACGTAAAAATGGCTGGTAGTCAATGGGTTAAAGTCTTTAAAATTCTTATGTGACTTGATATCATTCAAACTTTACACTAAGTTGGATTTATTCTTTTGCATACCTAGTGGTTTGCCTAATCCTTAGGAAGCATATTTATTTTTCTACAAACCTTGCTTGGAAGGGAAACAAACAGAGGCACCCTGTCAATGTTTTAGAACGAGGTGGTTAACTACAGTGTAGAACAAATAATTCTAATTTGAATGAATCAATCATTCAGTATTTAACACTTTGGAATGGAAATGTGAGGTTGAATTCAGCTGTCAAATGCTTGTCCAGCAGATGTTTTCACACAAGGCATAATTATGAGTGTGCTTTTTCTGTTGTCTAGAAACTCTTTGTCAGAATATGAACATTTACATGATTGACACAATTAAAAAGAGGCAAACAGTGCATGTACACCATGTGCAAAATTAATATCTTGCTAATTACTTGTAAGGATAAAGAAATGGTGAAGAACTCCACTCCCTTGCAACATCTTTCATTCTTGGGACGACCTTCACTATTCCCCACAATCTGAATGCCTTGAATAGGCTATTGTTCCCCCTTAGTTGTTTTCAAACTCAAAATTGTCTGTCTGTTGTTTTATTTTTTGTCCTGGCTATAAATGAGCTGGCTTTTGAGCAGTAATACCTACCCTATGCATTAAATGATTGTTTAGCTCATGGTATGCACTCATCTTGAGTTGCATCATTAGTTTTTAGAAACTTAACTAGGTATTCTAGATTATTAATTTTTTTAACAAAATTCTAAACTTGTTTTCTTAGTGGTCTGACATGAGGCAAAACAGAGAGTTTAATTTCTCTCTCTAAACTAATTCAGCTGAGTTTGTCTGCCTAGAGAGCTTACATGAACTCTGCAAGCATTAGGGTATCTTTATGAAAAAACATGCTGATTGCAGCATTAACATAGCTTTGCCAACTCTTGAATGCAGAGCAATAATAATAATAATAATAATAATAATAATAATAATAATAATAATAATAATAATAATAATAATAATTTATTATGCTCTCTAGTACCAACAGAGTTTATGTGGGCTTCTGTTTCAGTGATAGCTTTTTGTCCCATAGAATTCCCATTTATTATATGTACAACTGTACAATATACCGTGAAAGCTTTATAAAGCCCCCAGGGGCTTATTAAATTTCAGGCCTCCTTAATTGGGAGCTTATTAGAGAGGGGGGCTTATTTTTCATCCTAAAGGGGCTATGTCATGGTGACTTTTATGTTTTAGAGGTCAATAACCAAGGGCCCTGAAGTATCGCTTATGGCTGAAATGCCCCTGTAACACCAGCTATTTTCTCAAAAGGGGAAACAAACCATAATATATATTTGGCTATTTTTTTCCACAGCACAGAACTTGAAAAGTTTGGCCTAATTTTTTCAAGTTGCAATCCATTTAAATCCTTTCCATCCTAAAGCCAAAGAGGTTCGTTTATAGTTTTGCTAAATTGGCAAAATAATTTCAAACAAAAAGCAACCATTATTTTTGGGTTTTTCTTTACATCCAATATAATTTTCAGCATTTCAAAGCAGTAATATTGACACTTGAGACATTATAAGCTCATTAAACTGTAGTTTTTGTACAAAACTCAAACAGAGTAAAGAGCAGTAAACAGTATTTTGTTTGAATGACTACCATAAAAGCTCTGCCTACCTTCAAGGGTGTTTCTCGGGAAAAAAATTCATACACATTCAGTTTAAAGAAAACTCTAGCATACTGTATATCAATAGAAAGGTTAAAAAAAGTAGTTTTTGACAAAAATATAATTTTACCAACTTTTTCTGTAGGAAATGCCAACCAGCCACTGAATTCGAAAACAATAGTGATCTGCTTGAGTTAATTTATTAGATATCGAATGCCACAGGAATGAGTAAACTAGATATCTGTGAGCAGGGATGGCGCAGTGATGAGAGCACTTGCCTTCCACCAATGTGGCCCTGGTTTGATTCGCGGACTCGACGTCATATGTTGGTTGAGTTTGTTGTTGGTTCTCTTCTCTGCTCCGAGAGGTTTTTCTCCTGGCACTGCCACTTTCCCCTGTCTTCAAAAACCAACACTTCAAAATTCCAATTCGATCCGGAATGCTTGGTCACTTCACACAACCTATTTGGTTTGTTTTTAACCAAATATATACTTATGCATATAATAGTGCTTGCTGCTTTTTATTAATAATGTTTCTCTGCATTGTTTGAGTTTTGTCCACTTATGACTTGGCGTCTTAAGTGGACTGAGTTTGTTGGTCCTCTCCTCTGCTCCGAGAGGTTTTCCTTTAGGTACTCCAGTTTTCCCCTCTCCTTAAAAACCAACATTTCTCCCACATGGCCCCACAAGCTTGCAGCTTTAAATCTTAACCGTGTATACGGTAAATAATGTTTCATTACCTTTTTAAACATGAAAATAGCATGTATATGATTTGAAATATTAGCCCCCCCCCCCCCCCCACTCTCTAACACCACCCCTCCATGCCCCTCTTGTTGACGAGGCCTGGAATTAATTAAGCCCCCCCTCCCTCCCCTCCCCCCCGGGGGGGGGGCTTAATAGCTAGAGCCTTGACGGTATTATTTGTTTATTTATGAATACAAACCAACTGGGCTGCATGAACTGGATTTCATAAGAGGGAATTGGGGTTGGGGGGATTAATTACAAAATCTCATGTCCCAAATGGGCAGGGGGGGCTTATTACACAGGGGGGTTAATAGAGACAGGGGGCTTAATGAGCTTTTATGGTATTCATATGGAAATTCTATTATGTGCACGTCCCATATCAATTCTATGCAAGGCTTGGGCAGCAAACAAATGTGCCAATGGTGGGATTTCTATGAGCATTCTATTCCCATAGCTCTCCCATATAATGGATAACATGAGTTTTCTTCCTAATATACTTACTGTAGCTTGGAATTTGGCGAAATTTGGAAATCATATCATTTCCACATATAGGCCTTTCTCCAGTATGGCCCAAGATTTACCATAATTTTTATCACTGCCATGTTTTTTTGTTTGTAAGGGTAATCTATACATGTACATATTTGTACATCAGATCAATTGATGCTCATTCTTGTAGGGTCCATAACTGTTTTTTAATCAACCAACTACTAAAATCTATTAGAAAGGAAATTAAATTGGCATTAAGTAGAGTACATTACAATAACTTGAAATTGTTATACATAATATTATATTATAAATATTGTACATAATATTAATTGTTAACACATGCACATGTATTCAATTGCATTTGGGAATGGCTATTGAAATGTAACCTAGCCAGGGTATCAAGACATGACAGCTACCTTTTTTATACTTTCCCTTTTCTTTTAATAGCTTGAATTGGGTTGTTACAGTTCAGTTCAAAGCATATCCTGAAGTTTATGTATAATAATCATTAATTTTACCAGAAGAACACATTGAAAGGGAGAATACTATATTAGAAGACTGTCCTACTTTGGAAGCAAGCAACTTATTGGAAGCACAGCCACCTGTTCCTGAATTAAATAACCATGGCCACTTAGAAGACAGTAGTCTAATTGACAGAGCAAGGGCAGTAGGAGTGGTCTATGAGTTTGCACATGCTGGTGTAGATGAAACAGACGATGACAGAAACGCAATCAAAGGAGAGTTACTGAGGAGGAAAGAAGGCTGCGTGAAGTTGTTGGAGATCTACCACCACCTGCACCAGCAGGGTCAAGTCAAGTGGAAGACAATGCATACTTTGCTATACGGAATTTTGAGGTGGAGCAGATGACATATATGTTCAGTTGTTGTGAAGTTTGCAACGAACGGAGATTGGAAGGCAAAGTCACAAGGAACATGTGCACTCGCTGCAGGAGAGATAAGAAGGTACCAAAAGTTTGGTCGGAGGAAAACAACATGGATCCAATGTCTGTCCCTGAGGAACTGTCTGAAATGTCAGATGCTGAGCAGATGTTGATAGCTAGACTAGCACCCACTGTACATGTGCACATGTTGAAACATGGAGGAATTGCTTCTAGGGGTCACTGCATTGCATTCCCTCAAGCAGTTCAAGAACCAGCTACTATTCTGCCTCGTCTACCAGCAGAAGTGGACATCATACGTGTGAGAAGGCAGGGGAAAGATGACACCCATAAGGACTTTAGGGTTAGAAGACAACGGGTTGAAGGTGCTCTCTGTTGGCTGAAAGACAATAATCCTGCCTACGCTGATGTACTTATTGACAAGGCACGCCTGCAGAATTTACCAGCTGATGGTGAATTGCCCAATTTGAGAACAGTCGAGTTTTCTGAAACCGCAGAACACATGGACGACCAAGGTCCTGCCCCACAGCAGTTGGATGTAGGCGAAACACATAGTAGTGATGACTCCACAGTCTCTGGGGTTATTCTTCCTGAGCCAGGAGTGAATGTGCAAGCAGAGGTAGAAGCAGCCATAAATGAAGTTGTGTCTGAACCCCAGGAAGCTGAAACAGAACGGGTCCAACAAGGTCGTGAACAACCCATGATCCCATGGCCGAGTGCAGACACAACCCCAGCATCTGAGTTTACAACTCCATATTTTTTCACAATGGCTTTCCCCTGCTTGTTCACATATGGAAAATGTGATTTTCATATCAATCGTCCAATAACATGTCCCACACTACATGATTGGGCAGAGCACCTGCTGTGGTATCAGGATGGGAGGTTTGCTAGACACAAAGTGTGGAAGTTTGTTGTTCACAACATGATCATGAGGAAGCGTGCCTTAGAACAGAGCAGATACTTTGTCGATCAGCAACTAGGAGATCCCCAGTTAACGGTTGCAGATCTACAGGAGCGACTAGCAAGAGGTGATACTTCATTCACCAACAAGCTCTTGTATTTTGGAGCAAATTTGCGTGGCACTGCTCAGTACTGGCATCAAAGGCGGAGAGAGCTTCGAGCCTTGGTTGAGTTCATGGTGAATGAGAAGAAAGGGTTGCCTTCATTTTTTATGACTGGAAGTTGCGCTGAGTTCTACTTTCCTCCACTCAGAAGACTACTTGAACAGTACATTTTGCAGACCATGGGGAAAGAAGTTGACCTTGCTGATGATAGCAATGCTCGCTACAAGGCTGTGCAAGAGAATACCCACGTCGTGGTAAACTATTTTGACCTGCGTACGCAGTCATACCATGACAAGGTTCTAAAGCCTGTGTTTGGTGTCTCTGACTATTCGTACCGGTATGAATTTGCCAAGTCCCGGGGTCAAATCCACTGGCACCAACTTAGCTGGAGAGAGGACAGACAGCCACATCAGCTGTTGCACCAAGCTCATGAAGACGAGTGTGATGAAGATGAGTATGCTGCCATACTTAACTAGTGGGCTGAAGAAAACCTAGCCATGACGGCATTACACCCAGCTGGTAGTGATGAGGAAGGAAAGCCAAGAAAAGATCTCTGGCCTCTACCTGAGGGTTCAGCTAACCCAATACCGAATGACCAAGATCCCCTGGTAAAGATGCTGATGGATATAGCTTCAACCCAAGATGCGATGCTGGAGGATCATTTGCTTCTGGTGAACCGAGTTGGGTTACACAGTTGTTCAGATTACTGCTTGAGGACACCTCGTCATCCTGAGCAAGGATTGCAGCCTAAGGAGAGGGTGTGCCGTATGGAATTTGGAAGCGAGTTTCGCCCAGGGAAAAAACTGCACAGTGAGCCAGAAATTGTTAATGATCACAATGGAGCCCCTCGCCTTGAGATGCCACGTGACCACCCACGTGTGATTCAGCATTCATGTTATCAATTGCAATCGTGGAGAGCAAATGGTGATGTAAGCTTGATTCTGTCAAATTCTTCCCCAGACAATCCCAGCACAGATGATATCATAGCTATAATTGACAATGTGTGTGGTTATGCTTGTAAAGACAGTGAACCCACTGGCGCTACTGCTGACCTCTTTGTGGACATGGTAAATGCTGTAGATACAGCTGATGCTGACCAAGTGACAGGGAAGTCAATTTGCGCTAAGATGCTAATAAAGACGGTGGGAAGGCGAGATATCAGTGGTCCTGAGGCCTCATTTGAGCTTAGTGGATTAGCACTTTGGTGTTGTAGCCGTCAGTTTATGTATTTGTCAATGACAGGGTCAAGGCGCCTAGAACGTGATGGCGACACTGCGACACGCAGCACCCCTTTGGATAAGTATCTTGCACGACCGCAGGACCAGCATTGCTCTTGGTACCAGTTTGCATCTAAGGATGGAAAGGTTCCAGTTGTAAGTGGGGGTGCTACACATGCAACATGGCCATTGAGTGAGGACTACTGTAGATCAATGCTCCTCTTACACTGGCCAAACTGGTTTGACATCCAAGAAGTAAAGGGAGATTCTGAATCTTGGATTGATCGTTTTAAGGGCTTTGTTGCAACTAACGAGTGCCCAACATTTGTGAAGGCACAAGTCTGTAAGGCAAAGCACTATGCAGAGCATCCGCAAGAACCGGTATTTGAAGACAACGTGGATGATGATGCTGTTGAAGCAGAAGAACAACCAGACTGGGTTGATGTCTATGCAGGCCAGAATCAGAGATATGAAGGTGTAGAGAAGGACTTTGATTATGATGACGGTGGAGAGCAGTATGACTGGAGCAGTGTTTCGATCAATCTTCCTGAGGGTAAAGACCCAAAGACATGGCTCGAAGAAACCATCAAACAAGCTGAAGAACACGAAACTGTGGGCCTTGAATTACCAGATGTGTCTCCAGCGTCCTTAAATAACAATCAGAGAGCTCTAGTCAGTCTAGTATTGCAGACACTACTCCTTTGTCGAGAACCAGGACGATTATCATCCTTTGCGCCTCGTTGTCTCTGGAACTGCAGGAACAGGAAAGTCATATGTTATCAAGTGCCTTCAGAGGCTAGTGCGGCAATTATTCTGGAAGAATGACGCAGTACAGGTGATAACTCCCACTGGGAATTCTGCCTATCTTGTTCAAGGCAGTACTGTTCACAGCTTTTTAGGAATCCCGACTGGTGGAAGATCTTGTAATGAGCTAACCGTACCTTCAGGTCCTGTATTGGATAAAATTCAGAACAGGTGCAAGAATCTGAAAGTACTGATTGGCGATGAGCGATCAATGTTTGGCCGCACCACTCTGGGCTGGATGGAACAGCATACACGATACGCAATTAACAGAGGAGCCAATGCAGAAGAGCTTTGGGGAGCCCTTCCTGTAGTAGTGCTTATGGGAGATGATGTACAGCTACCTCCTGTGTGCGATACTCCAGTGTACATTGACCATAGCCGTAGTGCACCATCTAACCATGGTCGGTTGGTCTGGACGAGTTTTAATAGTGCTGTTGAGCTCACTCAGATCGTGAGACAAACTGAATCTGAAAAGCAGCTGAGAGATGTGCTGATGTCAATGAAGACATATTCTACAACACCCCAGCAAGTCCGCTGGCTGCAGAAGTTTCAATGGCACAATCTCCACATAAGCCATGGTCCAGAACTTCTTTGTAGGATGGATGAGCAAGGCCTCTATGTCTTCCCAACACATCATTTGGAATGGGAATGCAATAAAGCTAAGCTGCTTCAGTGTAACCAGGAGCCAGACCATCCAGTAGCAAGGATCAAGGCAGTTGACAATGGCAGGCATGCACAGAAGGCTGACAGCAATAAGGCAGGTGGTTTACTGCCACTACTGTATCTTTGCCGTGACAGTAAGGTGATGCTGACAGTAAACCTGAAGGCTACATGGGGCTTGTTCAATGGAGCAGTGGGCACAGTAGTGGACATTGTCTACAATGATGGTTCCAGACCAACTGATGACCCTGCACCATTACCTGATGTGGTGTTTGTACGGTTTCCAGGATATAAGGGTCCGTGTTATATGGATGGAGACCCCAAACTTGTGCCAATTGTTCCTGTAAGTCGGTGCACTGATTTTCCATGTCGGTGCAAGCGTCTCCAGGTTCCACTAAGATTGTCATGGGGAACCACAATCCACAAGTGCCAAGGAATGACTGTAGGCACAGGGGAGGCATTCAGGTATATTGTGATTCATCCTGGAAAACACGACTTTGAAGCTAAGAATCCAGGAGCCCTATTTGTTGCACTCTCAAGAGCAAAATCAGCAGGTGGAGAAGGTGTGGATCCTGATTTTGCCTTTCACGAAGATGTCCTGCTCAATGATGATAGATTGAAGCCTGTGAACACTCCCACTACCCGTGCTAGAGCCGTGGAGATGGAAAGGCTGCATGTCTTAGCCACTCAGTGTCAGGAAAGAGAGTGTTTAAGGCCAGAATATCGAGATGGAACCTTCCTCAGACTGGTGGAGTGGGCACAGTCTCAAAGTCATTGAGATATTTCTCAATTAGTCCACTGCAATTTGGGTAAATTGCATAGAGGTACCACCATCCAACAGTGTTGTTATTATGTACAATGTATGGGCATATCACTGCTTTAGTGCCTTAACTAGCTTGCAATCAGTTTGTGTAGCTGTGAGTCTGTGATTGGCCACATAAAATAATTATTAAGAAGGAAATTCACTGCTGATCAACATGTGCACTTACAGTTGAGCTAGACATTGAAAATAACTTGCAGCATACAGTGTGCAATATTTATTTCTTATTCACAGAAAGGTATTTAGGAAATTTATATTTCACAGCTACTTAAACAATTCACGGGAATAAGAAAAAAAAAAGTAAATTCATTCCAGGAAAGTTCCTGTAACATTCTCTGGTACATATAGCAAGCAGACCAGGCTGAGATGCCAGCAATCTCTGTTTGATATGCTGCAGAAGAATTATGAAAGCCAGCGCAGTCAACTGTAGGCTTATACATGTATGCTTGAAGTTTGATGCACTGTGGTGAATTATCCTGAGCAGATGGCAGCTAGCAAAGAGATGTGCCCTGGATGCTGGGTAAACAATCACTATAAAATTCACAAAATACTTAATGACATCAGTTGAGTTATTTTCTTTCTAATCATGTGGTTATTATATATATAGGAAAAGGATACTAATCAAAACACATTTCTATCATAAATATGATAATAAAATTGCAGCTAAAGGATAAAATTCATGATAAATTGATCGTCCTTATTAAACATGGATGTCGAGATGAAAATCATTGAGTTATCAAGTTATAGGAAAGGAAGCTAATTAAAAACATTTTTATCATAAATACAATATTATACTAAATTTGCAGCTAAAATAATGATAACTTCATGATAAATGGTAATCCTTATTAAAATGGATATCAAGACAAGAATCATTAAGTAATAAAGCTATAAGGAGAGGATTAATTAACTAATTAAAACACATTTCTATCATTTATACTACTATCCAAGAATTTTCTGCAATTTCTTTGGCTTAGAGCAGAAGTATTTCAGCTTAATTGGAATTACAGACATGTTAAAATTACAGTTTCTATGGTAACCAAAATCACGAAATCACGTCGTCGTGCAAGTTACAAAAAGGTGGCAGAAAGATTTCCAGATTCAGAAAACCAAAATACTAAGAAAAGTACATTGACCTGGCTTAGTGTTTGGACAAGCTGGGCCAAAAGCAAGAACTTTGAAGTAATTTTGCTCGCTTGCATATGAAGCGAAAAAACTGGACGAAAAGTTACAAAAGTTCTTCAATGAGATCTGTAAGAAAGATGGTTCAGAGTATGAACCAGACAGGTTGAGAGTTATGCTGGCTTCATTGGACTGACACCCGAGAGAAAATGACAACAACTTCTCCATAGGAAAGGATAATGAATTCTCCAGCTGCAGGAATGTCCTGAAAGGGGAGGCAAGGTTCCTTCATGAACAAGGTTTTTGTTAAAGAGCTAATGCTGAAAAGGTACTTACCTCTCACAACAGAGCTGTTATGGTCCAAAGCAGTGCTTTGAAGCTATTCACCACAGTCACTGATACACACCATGTGGTTGACCTGCTCACCCAACACTTCAGTTTGACGGGCTGTCAGGAGCACCATAACATGTACATTGAAGATTTTCCCTTCAGCACTGACGCAATGCAAAACAGTGGTCCATTTTGTCTTGCTGTGAATTAATGACCCAAGACACAAGTGTGGTATAAAAGACAGAATGGGCATCAACAACATCAACATCAATTACTTTATGAAGACAATGGCAAGTCAGGCAGAAATACAGTGTAGTCACAACCCATGTGCAGTGCTCACAAAACCTTGGTGAAGAAGTTGATAGCTGCAAAGCACCGCAGTCAGCAATTATCGATATGACAGAACATACCAACAAGAGGTCGCTTGCTGATTTTGGAGAAGGCGATGACACTGAACAAGCCATTTCTTCTATCATCAGTGCAGAGTCTGCAGCAGTACAATCCAGCAGAGTTTGTCAAACACTTGCAAGATTAGATGCTTTAATCATTTCCATGGTTGTGAAGTCACCATAAATTACAACATTGCAGGCCGGGAAAAAAACTCTGATCAGCTGCAGTAGAAGTTTGGCTCTGCTTTTGAAGTTTCAAAATCTCAGAAACTTTGAGGACCTCTATGTCCTTTCAAAAACATATTTCAGAAAACTTGTAAACATTGATAATTTTGAACTTTGATCCCATGATTTTAGATAACATGTTGTATAAAGCCAATCAAATACGTGTGACAAAATAAACAAATGGCATTACATACATTTCTCAGGTAGTAGTATAAACAAATAATGGCATGATTTGTGATATCTCACCTGTACAAATACGATAATAAATTTGCAACTAAATGATAAAATTCATGATAAAGCGGTCATGCTTATTCAACATGGATATCAAGATGAGAATCTTTAATTAATAAATCTTCTTCATTTTTTATTTAAATATGCATATATCTCAATGCTGGATGATAAGTATGTATTTTGTGAATTTTTTTGGAGTGATGTTGAGAGAATTTACCGGACAGCATGGGCCATTGGTACTGTTTTGGGAGCTCTGTCACTTTGACATTGAGTGGATGCCCATAGTAGATACACTTGCAATTGATGCCAGCTCTGTGATACACAGGGTTGTCATTAAGGTTTTCAGAAGATGGTTTCTCAGAGAAAGTAGCCGGTCAAAAATCTAGCAATTCTTCCTATAGCTGTTATATGTTTTACTCATTTTCAGATTGAGAGTAACTGACTGATTTCACCATAGTAGCCAGCTATAAAAGCCAGTTGCCGGTTTCTAATGGCAGCCCTGGGTACTCTAAGCAGATGGCTAAACCAGAGGCAGATGCCAGCTCCCTTATAAAAGGTTGAACTAGGTGTAAATGGGGTTAATGTATTGTTTACAGTATATGAATGATTTTCAGTCATAATTGCTGTATAAATGGCATGATATTAAGAGACTAATTCATATATTTATAAAAATAATAATTAATAAAGTGATTGACTTAAATATGAAGGAAACTCTTAACTTTTTGGCATCAGGTTATTAATAACTACAGCTCAGCCAGTACCCCATTTACAGCCTGTTAGAGCCGATGGCAGCCTCCAGTACATTGCTATGCAGATGCCAGCTCTGTGATATAAGCAAGTGTTAGCTAAAAGTTATAATAGCACTGAAAAAAAAGAGAAGGTAATTTATCCAAAGACGACAACAAAATGTCAGCTGCATGATAATTATTAGAACATTATGCAGATTTTTAATGTACAGATAATTTATATTGTGTCAGTTGCTACATTTTCATAACAAAGCATTCACAATGACAAAGCATTGTGCTAATAGGACTTGATTGAGGCATGCAGCTTTGGTTACACCGCACATCTTTGATTTTGGATGTATAGTTTTTGTAATCACATTAAAATGGAAAAAGGAAAAAAAAAGAAAAAAAAACTTGTACAAAGAACCCAATGGTAAGTTCGATTTCACATTGGCTGTACCTTGTCATTTTTATTTAAATGTCATGTTCATGACTGCTTCAGAAGAAGCGTGAAACTCTTATTGTATTTTATATTGTAGTTTTATTGAATTTTGTGTGAATTTTTATTATGTTCTTGTTTCAATGGAGAAATTGACACTGAAAAACCCCTTTGGGGAGTGTTAATAAATGCCCAGCAACAAGGAGTGATGGTGGTGCCTTCATGAAACCCCCGCCTGTTAGAGCGGCTAATACACAGCAAGGTCAAGGATAAGATCTTTAAAAATGCTGTGGGGGACTGGGAACCCTAGTTTTTGTTTAACAGAAAAAAAAATTGTTTCTTGTATCTAAAAGTGTTACAGTTGAACTTTGATTAAGTCAAATATGATGTACTTATTACACACTACTTACATTTAACCCTAGAACTTAAGTGTCTGGTTGAAAGACCATTTCTGCTTTACTCTTGACTCTCTCTTTGATGTGACCAAAATTTAGCTCCCTGTGATCAACAAATTTCTAAGTATCATCCCTGGGATCAGGTTGACCAAGGTTGACCCTGGCTTTGTTTGTTTAAGGCCAAACGACTTTTGATTATTTTACACCACCTAAACAGAAGTTAAAAGACAGCTTTCTTCTCATACATTACAATTTTATTTTGCTTTTATTTTTGCATTTACATTTTGATCTAATATTTGTCATTTCCAAAACAAAAAAAACACACACTACCATTTGGGTAGTTCTGCAATGAAAATATTACTGAATACAGAATGTTCATGATTTTATTTCAACAGTTAAAGTTGAAACCTTGAACGTGCATGGAAAGTCAAACCCCTACCATGGAACAAGTTGGGTAGGGGTGGATGAAATTTAAAAATACAATGAAGAAAATTGGAAAATAATAAAGAATTGCATTGCATGCCAAAAATGTTAATATTTTGGCCATACCTACATGATCATCACACTATGAACTGAAAACCCATGAAAATCTTGTGAATTTATTCATGCCGGGTAAATCATTGTGAATTAAAAAGTATTTAATTGTATTTTCATGGAAAAAAATAAAGGGATTTTCATACATGTAACCCTGTGTAGGAAAAAAAAAATGAAATTTATACCCTTTTATTTATATCCAGATTCCACTGTTTCCATCTGATTTATGTAGTATTGTTCTAAACGAATTTGCTTTAATTCTTTGCTTATTTCTCACTTTGCAAGTTGTATCTGTTGCAGTATTGAGATAAACACTAAGCATAACTTTTTCACACGGTTTTTGTGACTTTTCTCTTTAACCCATTGACTACCGCAGGTTTTTACATTTTCGGAGTGATTTTCCACCTATAAACGATGAATAGCAATTCGTGACTCTTTATTTGAACTACCAGGGAAAAGTGGTGCTGTCCTAAGGCACTGGAGGCTCAAGGTTTCTGAAAACGTCATTTTGACGTAGCTATTGTTTATCCATGAAGCGACAACAATGGCCCAAGTTCGGTTTGCTTGCGATTTCTGCTAAATTTACAGCCATTTTTCATCTTTAGCGGCTGCCTGATGAGCATCATTAAGCGTGACGGTAGCTAAGAGTCCACTTTCTCAAAGAATCGAGCAAGGTGATGTACTTTGTTGTTGAATTTGGCTTGTTACTCGACGAACTGGGAATTTGGCCGGTCGAACACTTAGTACCTTTGGGACTCGACTATTGATGAATTTCTCGACCTACCGCCACATATTTTGGAATTTCTGTGTACTGAAGATGACCACGAGCAGGAAAATTTGGCGGTAGGTCGGAGTGGCTGTAGACTTAGTTTATATGTGAAAGAATTGGGGGAAGGAACGGGCGCTGTGAAAAATTCTCGTTAGTTCCCAGCATGCAATGCGCTCAAGATGTTGAAAATGTCGGGAAGGCCCGAATGCACTGGAACAAAAGGCTGTATCTACGCTCGGGAGAAGAATATGAACAAAAAAAGTCATTTCTAAGCTAGAAAAAGGACTGAATTTCGTTATGATGGTTGAATTTTGGTTTTTCGACGATGATTTCCCTAAAAAACATGAAGGCAAAAAGGGGCATTTTTGTTGTTTCTCTTTGACGTTAAAAACGGCCAGTTTCGTTCTTGTCCAAACTCAAAAGGCCATATTTGGTAAAAATCGCTACGTTTCTTGCATTTATTGGATATCCAAATTTAAAGGGCATTCAATTTCGTGCTGACAACTAACAGTTAAGGCAATATTCGTGCGATTGAGAGAGTTGCAATGTTTTGAAGCATGGGAGTTTTTTACGGCCGGTTTTGGCCGGCACGGGTGCCAATGGGTTAATAGGCCAAATGCTGCTCTACTTAAAGGCATGGATGTTGATGAAATAAGAAGTGTTAATTTTGATTAAGAAATTAAAAAGGGAAAATAAGGCATACACAAACACTCAGGCTGTCCACTACAACAACACGAGTGCATGTCAGGTTGAGGACGAACTGTTTGGTGTTTGTCCATTAATTATAACCTCCCAATTTAATTTTTAATCACCTTACAATTTGCATTTTTCTCCTTCTTTATAAACACTCTAAAAATCACCCAAAAATTCTGAGATATCTATGGGGGTATGCACTACCAAACTATGATGGCTTTTTTGGATTGCATGAAAAATCGAGAAGATAATAAGGTGAAAAGGTCAAAAGGTGACAAAAACGTAGCATTCGGGTGTAACTCCAGTTCGTGTCGGAATTCATCGTACACATCAGTTTCTATCTCATTTGTAAACTCGAAGGCGCTTACTTTTAGGTCGAGGTACCTTTAAAACATTCGCTGATTTGAATCCGCTTCGCTATCCAGAGAAATGTACTCTTCCCACGGCTAAAATCTGTGATTTTCGATCTGCAATATCTCCTCCGAAAATCGTCCAAATTTCCTGCAAACACATCTCATGTTTCTGGTCAGTATTTTGGGTCAGCAGCTTTTATTTAAGTGTAAACATCGTCGTGTTTGGAGTCGTGACTGTGAGCCCGTGCCACACCACTTTTTTACAGCGGCTTAATGCCATTACAGAAAGAATGCAATGTAATTCGCACGAAAAATCATGTCCGAGATTTCTCGCCATATTAAGCTGATTAAGTCTTATTCTACGTTGGAAATCAGACAGAAATCGTTTTCAAATGTTCGTTGTGATTCCAGTAGAGTCAAATGCTTGTAAAGGTGGAAAAGTACGGAATTTCATTGACAAAACAGTAATACATGATTATGATGGCCTTTGACGTAGCCTCCTTCCCAGACGCCTTTGGGCTCGTCACGCTTTCCTTCCCCACGAACGTCCGCTGAACTGAGCTGTCACTTCCGTTCGCGGCGGTTAGCCAATCATAGTTCACTTTCCAATTTGTGGAAAGTAGAACTTCGATGAGCTTGAATCGTTTGCCGGAAATAACATCGCGGGTGTCGATTTTCATTCTCACGCACCTTGTTATTGGTTTCTTCAAAACAAAGGCTAACCGCCGGCGTACGGAGGTGGCAGTTCAGTTCAGCAGACGTTCGTTGGGAAGGAACGCTTGACGAGCTCAAAGACGTCTGCGTCGTGCGAACGCGGCTACTTTAATATTCAGAATTTTACGCCCGTCAGATTTTACAGAAAGCTTATAGTTCCTGCAGCTTTCCAACAGGTAAACTCATTTTTTTACATTGTTTGTAGATCATTGTAAAAGTTCTTGAAATACTGGTAACGTGTTCATATTACATTCCAGAAGATTAGGATGCTTTGACGCGCATCCCGAAAAGTAATATCCTTCTTGTTATTATTTTTCAGGGTGATGGTGGTGCTCTTGTCATGTCTTGTGATTATTAGAAGTTCACATCGCGCTTTCAAGGCTTGTTTGTCTCTACCAGTTACTAAGGTTTTCAAAAGACTGATAATATCATTTCATTGGGCTGATAGCCTGCGTACAGACGTCACCTGTTTCCTTTGCTGCTGCACGCCGGTGGAAAAGGGATAATAATTGTAAAACAAACGTTCCTTTTTACATTTTGCACTGCGCGCCCTGTAACCAGCATCGTGCACCTTGCACCCTGCACCTACAACACTCACCCTGCTTGTTACATTCTGTTGTGACGTTCTTGCTGACGTTCCCGTCCTCGTTTCTTAAGGCCCTGGCAAACGAGGACACATTGTTGCGGACACATTGTTGCGCATGATGTTTCTTGGGTGCGCAAACGAGCGGGATACAACGCAAATGTTGTGTTTCCATACTGCGCAAACTGGGACACATTTGTTGAAGGCACAAATTTTGTGTTCGCGACAAATGTTGCGCACGCGGGCAAACAAGGAAACTGATTTGTGTCCGCAACAATGTGCCCTCGTGCGTTTACATTACGATTCACCCGCGTTGCCTTTGCAAAATTATAATAAGCTACCTCACCTTTTTCGTGTATATTATTGAGTAATATGGACTCGTGCAATTTTGAAAAATTTACTCGTGCTTATTTATTCCAAATTGCTCTCAAAATCATGTGATTACCTATACAAATTCGTTGTTCAATTAAGGCCAGTAATAATAAATAACCCGGGAGCTCCACTTTTAGGCTTGGCTAAATCTATATATTATTTAGGCTGATGACATTGGCACAAGTCCGTTTGTATTTGCTTTGAACTCTGTAAGTATTTTAATGTCAGTTCTAAGTTCTAGTTTGATTAACTTCGCGTTTTTCACATTTTTTTTTACATCATCAGTGATCTGGCCTGTGGATGGGTACGAGGCTGGTGGTGACGTAGTTTTGATACAGACCTCATTGCTTTTCCTATGCAGTTATTGTTGCTCTTATGCTCCACGTTAACATGAGAAAGACAGAGAGGTTTGCATGGAAACAAGGTCACCCCCAGCCTAGTCCCTAGGCGTTCCCTCTTTCCTCTTGCCCGCGCGACGTCTGGGAAGGAGTGGGCGAAAGAACGCCTGGCAAATACTGCCAAAATACCCCTGATTTTAGCACAAACAACAACAACAACAAAACAAGCAAACAAACAAACAAACAAAGACAAAAAACAAAACCAAAACAAAACAAAGAAACAAACAAAACAAACAAACGAGTTGTCTCAAGATGTTCCAACGAATCTAACCAAAAAAACACTTGAGACGGTTTATTCCTTAACAATTTACAAGCAATGTATCTCAAAAATATGGATACGCATTTTTATACTAATGAAAAAACAAAATTAACATAACTGTGAAGGTGCTTGTGCGCTACTGCTACAGTTCATTCGCACGGGCGAATCTGGCGAAATTTATTCACAACACTGGTTGGAATTTACTTGTTTTTTTTTATCGTGACCATACTTTTTGTAGATTTAGAGTGGGAGATCGATTGCGATATGGAGCTTGCCATCCATCCTTTGAGGAGCAATTAACCTCGTTCCATTATTGTAATGTACGATCTCGTGCATATTTCAGTGTTGTTTATGGTGGATCTAGCAGTATTTGCTACGCGTTCTCGGCGAGTCTCTCTCGGTGACGTCACCGCTGTCAGTTGGGTTTGACCGAGCCGAGAACGCCTGGGGACCATGCCGGGTCACCTCCAGACTCCAGGACAGATCACTGAACACACAACTGTACAATGGGCTATTCTCAACCATCGGTTTTCAAGTTGAATTGGTTGTTTTGGTGCAAGGAAACTGTAGGATCATGTATCACGTGCATTCGTTATCACCTTTTTATTTCGTTATTTGTTATACTCAGACGGAAGCACAACTTTTCAATTTCACCTGCAGGAAAATCAGCAAATAATTTTATTCTCTGCGCTTTTACCTGTGGTTATAAACAAAATCAATTAGCCAAAGAGGATTGTTCTTTCAGAAATTAAATGAATGCAAAGAAAGCACTCTTTAATAGTTAATTCAAATGGCGTTTGGTCTCACAAAATAGATAGTTGGCTATAGCAGCCTTGATTTTCTCTTTAATGTACTTAAGATTATATGGATACGTTTTGGCTCAGTGTTTCGCAACTGAATTTTGCAGCATTAATCTATTAACACTTTCAACAAAATTTCGATTGGCTTGTTATTTAAAGAGTTTAAATTATTAACAACGCCACAAGTAAACTTTTGTGACATCTTAACAGGTAGATTTTT
>JAEMWC010000470.1:427500-432500 GCA_016490735.1 Pachyseris speciosa
TGCAAGCAAAAATAAGTAGTTGGTGGTAGTTTTCTTTTCTTATGTGGCATCAACATATATATATTTTTAATCAGGTTGGACAATGGTGTTTAAAGTTGTCAAAGGGGTCACTTCGCCCTACGTGGGTGAGTTATGGAATTCCAACTCATCCACAGCAGACATTGAAAATGTCACGGCTGCACTGGACACAACTTCAAGTCATAAGGGACACTACAAAAACCGCATCGTGAACAACTGGGAACGATTTAATCCACAGGAGGTAAAGTGAATGAAATATGTTACAGTTGAGCTGCAATATACTAGAGGGAATTGGCTGAATTGATTAAAATTGACTAGTGTACACTTGGACTAGTTTCCAGTGAACTAGTCATCATGTCATAAAGTCCTCTACACTCAACAATGGGACTATACGTTGTTTCAAATACGGTGAAGCCCCGTTAATACGACTACCAGAGGGACATGAATAAGTGTTCGCATTATCCGGGTGTCCTTATGTTAAGATGGATAACTTAGGAGAAAATATATGACCTTTTAGGTGTCGGAAAATAAAATTGTCCGTAGAGCGGGGTTCCACAAGAAATTGATATTACATACTGTATCTGAATATTGGTATGATCGCGTTCCTACTGGCTGTTTCAGTGCTGTTCTGCTCATGGAAATAGTAACTAGACACCACATGTAAATCAAATTATGATACAAAAAAAAAACAAACAAACAAACAAACAAACAAACCAATGTTTTTTTACTTACAACAGATTTTTCTGCGTACTCTCAGTAGTCATTTTGCATTTGATTCGTCATCGCCAAAATAGATATGTTGGTTTTGCCTTTGTACGCTATTTATTTTATTTCTTTCAGGCCCTTGTGGTTTTATACAAGAATGGAAATGCAGTCATCTCCATCAAGTTTAATGCCTCTAGCACAGACAAAGTGAATTGGTTTTCCCAGCGCAGTCTTATTTTGTCTCCTTGGAATGACCTCAAAACTTCAAATAGCACTCAGCACTTTGACGTCACTGGTTCATTTAATCGATCCTTTGAGATCAGCGATACTTATCTCGGCTGCAGCGGAGATTCTGGATGGCTGGTAGTCACTGGACCACGCTGCCCCTGGGAATCGCGCGATGTCATTCCAGGCATTCAATACAGCATGATCGCCAACCGAGTGAACATGAGCCATTATGGTAAGACAATTTCAAACTGAACAATTTCACATCCATATCCATATTCTGTACAATATTTAGCGTGAAACAAGTAATTATAGAGCTCACTTTTTATCTTTATTTGCAAACAAGAAAATATATGTGTCATCGAAGTTGTTAACTGGACTTCGTCAGTTGCTAAAAGAAAGCCTAACAATTCACTTTCAGGCTTGTACGAGAATTTTTAGTTCCTAGGAGCTGCTTCATTCATTCGTTAATTCCTTGGTTCGTTTGTTCGTTGGCTTGTTCGGTCCATCCTTCCTTCCTTCCTACCTTCATTGGTTGGTTGGTTGGTTGATTCGTTCGTTCGTTCGTTCGTTCATTCATTCATTCATGCTTTCATCCATCCACAATTTGTGGTCTTTGAAAAAAATTTGCAAGTGCGTATTTATTCCAAACTGCACGAGAAAAGTCATGTGATTACATATTAATAATATGTACGAAAAAATTGTGTTGCATAAGCAAAGGAGGTGAATTAAGTACAAAAATAATTTATTCATAACGCGTAGGTCAAAACAGCATTTTGTCAACGTTTTTAATAATTTTTAAGCCTCAAAAACCGGCTGAAAAGTTGTAGACTGTGGCTAAAAGGCTACTTTGTTTTTCAAGTGCTGTATATAATAACTACCTTCAGTATTTCTGCCTCATCATCTCCGTCTTGTTTGTTTTTCTTTTCGCGACGTAAAATGTCTCCTAATTTTCTATTTTTCTCGGTAATTGCCTTCTCTTGACATCCCTTTCTTCACACAGACAGCCAAAAAGCAGTACTTTTCGCACTGTGGTCGTTCTTACAGCTGTTTTCAGCTCCTCTGCGAAAGAAATCCTGCTCAAAACGCCCGTCATTGTGTTTTTGTTTGTTTGTTTGTTTGTTTTCACAATGTCAACGCGGCTCAAACTTACCGCGAACTTGTTGCTATAGAAAGAGCTACGATTTGAATTCAAATTTCTATTGTTTCTAAACCAATCAAATTACATTTGTAATTGCACTGTGTTACAACTTTGCATTGATGTTGCACGTTTTTGCACTGTGTTAAAGCAAAAGTGCACTGCTATTTTAGCTAATCAGAATTGAGTAACATTTTCGTGTATATTACAGCCATTCTACGTAAACGGGTGCAAGTGGTGTCGCATTCAGGAAAATTTACACTTTAGAGCTGATTTGCGGCAAAACATATTTTTTTATGTTATCTTCATAACTTCCATGTCATATAAGTAATATGAAAATTTTAGATTGCCTATGATATGTATTATTAATTTTTTGCCTCTCCTTATTACAAGCAAGTCTTTGAAAAATGAGGTGTCGTACGGCTAAGAATTGAAATGAAACATTAAAATCTCACCTTATTTCTCCTTCTTTCTCCTTAGTTTATATTTTCTCACTAAAGTAAAGATCGAGAAATAACTCACCAAACCAGTGGCGAGCTTTTCGGATGAATTTTTTTTCTTAGTACGATGATATTACAGCTGTCGCATAGTTTAAGGTAATTCACGTTACCAGAAACGTGAACAAGCTTAAAAATGTTATTTTTGTTTATTAACAATGAAAAACATAAATGTAATATGAGTGAAACATGTAAATGTTCAAGTTAATTTCAATATAAGACCAGGTTATGGGAATAGCTGGCTAAAATTCTGATGGGCTGTAAGTCTGAGGGCCGTTCACGCTTTCAGTTGTAATTTACGTTACCATCAATTTGACTTCCCCCTCTCTGTGTACAGAGTCAAAGGAGTCTATAGCTCCATTCTATCGACGGGTGTTCGTGTACATTTTATTGACAAAAAGAAATCTCTCGGGATTCGTTTATATTTTTTTCAAAAAGATATCGCGACCTTGTCGAGATCATTTACGTTACCGTAACGTAGATTACGCGAATTTGAGGTGTTAATTTTTAACTCCGTATTAAGCAACGCATAATGGCGATAGATCAAACATCCATCGTCGTATCAAGTGTTTGATGACTCAACATGACTGAAATAACGTATTCGATGCAAATTCTTTCTTTCTCAGTTGCTAGTCCCGCTACCGTCACGCAGTCAAGGTCAAAACAATGGAAACTTGGGAAACTTGTTCTTTCCTTAAACTCACGGCAGGTCTTATAAGCAAGAGGCCTTATTGCACCCGATAGAAATTTAGAAAAGATACTTTTCCTCTGAAGTTATCGTCTCCTTGAAACCGATAATTGGTTTTCGTCTGAGCACGTGCCTTTGAAACGTACCGTAAATGACAGCGTTGGTAACGTAAATGACATGCTGCTGTATGGAAGAAAATTAGCTCTGTAACAAACAATTTTGCGTTGAAATGAACTAAGTTAGCTTGTAACAACAAAGGCAAATATATTTTACACTTGTTTCCTTTAGTTTTGCTTAATTAATAGTTCAAAAACAAAAGTTTTAGTAATTACAGAAGATTCTCAGTAAACTCACAACTCTCAGTAGCTGTTGAGGGAACGGATTGCCTCTTAGTACGACCAAAACTGGTTCATTGGAATGGTTAAGGAACTTGATGAAGACGATGGGGAGGCCTACGTGAAATTTATGAAGTTGAAAAGGGATGAGTGCCCAACCAAACTTCATGTGGTCTGAAAGAGAGGATATCCTGTGGGACAAGAGGGAAGACATACTCTGTGTGATCGAGCCTCCCTTCCAATGCAGCAAGACCCGCAGAACCTTACAACTATACTAGCTATCTGCCGCAACGATGGAACTAATAGAAGTAAGGTTCCAGCTATCAACCAACAAAGTCTTGTTGACAAGTAGAAAACTTGATCAAAACTTGTTATTTACGTTACCAGTCCACGAGTACATTAAGATAAAAGAACATTTTTAAATAATTTGATGAATTTTCTCGATTATGATAAAGATTTCCTTGAAATTTATTATATTTTGTCGTTTGTGCTCATTCGATATGATCATCCTTCATGAAAGAAAAACCAAACGTAATTTACGTTACCACTCTTGGTAATTTACGTTACCTTGTTTCCAAGGAAAAGCATAATTGTATCTTTTTTTTTATAAGCACATGCACATCTGCCGTGATGGGATATACCCTTTGCAGATTATACGATTAGAATTAGAATTAGAATCAAGAATTTTCGTACAGAATTAATTAACCATGAAATTTAGGGACCTTACTCATTTAGTTAAAGTTATTCTGAAAGGAACTAAGTACCGTTTAGTCATTTTATGGAAAAAAAAAAAGTAACAAACTCTACATTTTTCTTGTAAAATCCTAAGATGATCAATTCCGAAAAATGCAATTTCTCTGGCATATTTATTGATCAGCAATTTAAAATTAGGTTAGTTTTCTTAAAGTGCTTCACTTACATACAAACATAAAAGGCTATGTCACATTCAGTGAAAGCAAAATTGATTTAAAGAAAATGGACTAGCTTTACTATTAAACAGAGAACAGCTTTTTTGATAGTAGTGGGGCTTATGCTCAACCTCATAACTTTTTTAGAATAAAGATTTCGAGGACCCATTTTACACAAGTTTATTTCAGATTATGCCCATTAACCAGGATTATATTTCAAGACGTTTCTGTGAAAGTGAGTTTTCAACATTTTGAACCTTCTATTGCACCCGTTTACTTAGAATGGCTGATTATTAACATTACAAAAAAGTTCTTCTGCTTCCAAATTAAAAAGGAAGCTTAGAAAAAAGGCAAAAAACGCTCTATCACCTCCGTTTTTATCAGCCACCTAAACCAAGCAACCAAACCGCAAGAATTTGATTTCGATGCATCCTAGGATCCTCGATCCTCGATCCTTGATCAAAATCTTTGGCGAAATAATAACTT